>JAQIXS010003722.1:0-17217 GCA_034700785.1 Rossiulus vilnensis | reverse complement strand
TGTTACTGGCGTATAGATTAATTAAATTGCCATATTGATCCAAAAAGTAATTTGCGAAGTAATGCTATTAGAGAGATCCGGACAAAAAAGTTTAGTACTTAAGTTTTTAAGAAAGCATATACATGTACAGTTGAACCTGGTTAAGTTAGAAGCCTCTATAAGTGAGAATCCTGAGAGGGTCCTATGAGATCCCGTGTATCCAGGTTCGACTGTATACGCATTGTGTAGCTAGCAACCGGATTTTACTTTTTAAAAAACCCGCACTGAAGTTGAATAATGACTGCATGAACTGCAACAATGATACCCATGCATATACATTACACGTTTTTGAGAAAAAAATAGTAGGCTTATGATGATCTGAAAGCTTTTATGAAATGAAAGTTAATTAGACACCAATTGCGCGTACCAGCCCCCAGCTGCAACCTTTCCATGAGATCACGAAAGACTGCGCTCTTTTGTGATTAATTGCGCAGTGCGTGGTTTACCATACCTTGAACATGCCCTTAAAAAATCAAAACTATTTTGCGCAAGAGGATATTAATCGTAACATATGATAATGCAGAAAATTCAAATAGGTTAGGAAAACTAAAGAGATGGTAGCACATGACCTCGAATATGTAATCTACAAATTGCTGAAACAGCTGCGGAAAATGTTCGCAGGATCGGGGTGAAAAACGTTAGGTCAAAAAAGCTTTTTGCCATGAAATCCAATGCTTAATTCATACGAAATAATCCCTCCGATCCTTTTCCTTTGGCTGTGAGAATGATTGGTATGAATGTCTATTGGTTTACATCAGAAACCTGAGCCTTCCATGAAAGCTGATATGAAATTAGGTTTTTCCATTTGGCCTAGCTGATAAATAGTAATCCGATCCATGGTTGTAATAGAAATGGAAATCAATACATGCTCAAAACACTTCATTTGGTATTGCATTGTTGCATGGGCCATTGCAAGTGCATGCATATACATGTATGAGCACGAGTCCGCTTTACCCTACACTGCTGCAATAATCAAGTAAACAATGCATTGTGATCAGGAGCACTAAAAACAAACTGCATTTGTCTGTAATGTCTAATGTTATGCTGCTATAATTTGCAGATAAAGAACGCTTACAAACATGGACATCTTCAGAATTAGGCGGGCTTCACAACCTAACTGACAATTGTAAACATCAGTAGATAAACTTTGCTAGATCCATAAATTTTAATATACCGCCACAAGCTAAAAGATGCCAGTTATGTGCGCAGCGGTGCATTGAAAAATCCCGTCTAAGTCTGTACATTCTATTAAACATGCATGTAATTGAAATGTCACGCGTCATAAATGTTACTTAATGCATAATTTAAAATATATCACAAGCAGCATTTAACAAGATTTTCTATTAGTAGGCTCAATTACTTACAAAATGCCAATGCATGTAAATCCTATGCCTACCAAGTTTTTTTTTACAGAAAGCACTTCTTGAAACAGGCTTACATTAAATAACTGCTAATATGAACAGGTGTTTTTATCATGTTACAGTGTTTTCAGAGGTTATTCCCAGGTACGTATTGTTTAATTACAAGTGGGCATGTGCAGGAAATTATCACTGCAAACAATTAATATTCAACAATGTCTTACTGAAAAATACATGCATAAGCAAAGATGTATATCTCTCTGTACATCAGTACATTGTAATTGATATTTTCAAGAAGATGAGACTTGTTTTCACAATTCAGTTCAAACCATCGGAACTACATGTACAACTACAATAAACATTAGACACTGACAATGGGCATCAATCACGTCAGTACCGCAATTTACGATCCCAACTTAAATTCTGAAAGATACTGGAGAGATTCCCCTGACGGCAATAACTCCAAAAGAGTGTCCAGCACACACCGAAAAGATGACGAAATGGAGGAAAACAGCAACTAAATTACATGAATTAGAAAATCCCAGACGAAATGAGGAAATTATTGGGCGTGGCCTACCAATTACATCGATGAACAAAAAACACGTGAAATTAGAGGGCGAATAACAAACTTAATTACTGCATTCTAAGCATCAGTGAATGCCTTCAAGTGAGGTTGACGCTGTATATTTCCTCTCTTTTCTGGAGATTGAATTTGGTGTCTACGTCACTACTTACGCAGGTGTAATTATATTTAACCCGGAGTTCATAAGCACATTGCCAAATTATTTCTTGATACTTCAGTGTGACGTCAAACAATAATTATACGGTATTCAGAAACAAGATGGATCATATTTCAACTGCGACAGCCAAAATCTTAGTGTTCCACAGGATAAGAACTTTCGGAAATGGCTGCCTTTCCGATCTGTAACACTGGACCTGCGTGAGATTTCACATATTACTTGAATCAGATAAAAATCCAAATTACACAAATCAAGTAGCTCTTTTATCAGTTATGCTCAACCCCGCTATGAAAAAAATGCCCAACTGAAGTCAATTTATCGACAATTACAAAGGAATTAATAACGAAAATTACTATTAATAAATTACTTATAACATACACATAACATCCGCAGAAAGCTATAACTTCACTGCTAAAAGGCTACCAGACTTGATGGTAATGAAGCCACTTGCTACCAATTAACTCAGCAATACAATTAAATTATTTACGGAAATTACTACTAATACGTTATTTATAACATGAAATCCACAGAAAGTTCAACGTCTTACTCCATGCACCCGAGAGTTAAGTCATATTAGTATGACGCATTAATAACACTTGATTTAAAGTTGTGTTACGTGTAGGCGAATAGAGGTATCATGCTTTTACCAAGCATTACGTTTTCTCGAACAATGCCCTATTACCATACGGGCAGATAAAAGGCTCATGAGCAGAAACGTTGGTACCGAAATGTTCCATTCCGCGAGATAGAAGCACTGCCATCGAACTTAATCAAAGAAACTTGCCTTTTTTGGTGTTCTCTACAAGCAAGAATATAAAAGGAAAAGAAAAATGGCAGACGGTTAAGTGCGCACCATCAATAAGAGGCCTTTTGTAAATACCCAATCTATATAGCGACTGAGCAAAAAATCTGCTAAGATCACACGAGCAGGTGAACCAACAACAGTTCGGGAAATGGGAACCACTTCCATCAGTGCATTTTATCATCTCAAACGAGAGCAATTTAGCCAAGAAACCCAATTGGAAGCCTACATGTTGTGCGACGGTAACTGCTGCTGAGGTTGATCTCTGTATAGGGCCAAGCGCATTTGGCTAGAATGGAAAACAGAATTGAAATTCACGAAACATGGAGGATGGCCATCACAAAGAGGCCATCTGCAGGACCTTAAATTGGTGAGCATTGATGTCGAAATGAGAAATGGACTCGGGTATCTATTAGTGCTCGCCACAGTCTTTAGGGTCACATGTGCGTCGAATAACTACAGAATCCTTCTTTCCTGCAGATTTTTAGACAATGCAATTTTGCAAAAAAAGAGGCTGTTATTGGAATTCCGTGCATGCTGTATTAGAAGATCACGACCGAATCGCGTATTTCGTCAAAATGGCTCTCTGAAATGGGATGCTGATGTGGCATTAAGGTGCATGGCCTTTAATGGTAAATTGGGTAGGAAAACAATTCCGCAACCGCCGTTCTTTCATTTTCCTCCTTGCTATTAAAAAGGAAACGGTGAAAATACTCAGGAAGTTTAATAAAAACAATCCTGATGGAACTGCGGAAGATTAAAATGCGGTGCGCAAGGCGGAATGCGCCCACGTGGCTTAAGCGGATCATTTGGTATGATATTTTAGCAACAAAAAAAACATTGCCGATGGAAGATCCTTATAAACTGTGAGCAAGAAATATGATGATGCGCCAATGCGAAATGCAATACAATCCTTCAAATATTTGGCATATTCATTCAAATTACAAGCATCTACGGTACATATTATGAACATAAGTCGGCAATATTGCAAGACGTATTTTTTTCGTAGTTTTTATATTTACGAAATCAAACTGGGCTTATCACTTATAGCTAAACATTAACTTTAGAAGCTAGCCAGGACAAAAATACTTACTTTCTATATCACAACGCTATACACGTACCGTAGGTTATGACACTCACAAGCTTGACAATCTAAGATTAAAAAAGAATAGATAAAACGCTGGCAAACTGAATAACACTAAGCCCTATATGTTTTTTGCATTTATCTTGATATCTAACAATTGATATCTTACATTATTGAAGTCAGTAATGAATTTAAATACAGCTTTAGAAAACTAATCTGTTTTAACAACATTCCTTCATGCACCATATCTGAAACTCTTGGAGGGGAAATGCATCAACGCTTTGCAGCAAATCCAACCTAAACAAGGGAAATTTAAAATCAATAAGCTGCCAGAAAATGCTACATTTATAAGGAAATAGAATTGTTTATTTAATCAAGAGAGTTGCTCACCGCTTCATAAAATTCCTCGATTCAACATATACCCAATGTAGGGCGTAATTTCAAGCATACAATTTAAATCAAAAATGTTTTTAATCAGAAAAGCCTATGTTTTCCATGGGATGTCCGTCATAGTTTCTATCGCTTGCTACATTTATAATTTGCGCCATTCATAATCTGCCATTTCAGAATTCCACAAGAGTTAATAACTGAAAACAACACTAGCAGCTATATGGAAATATGCTTGCTATTAAATAAAAATAAATGTGCTATTTGTTTTGAAATAAAAAAGCATTTTCACTAGGCTGTGTGTAAGAGTTGTTCATAACCTCCAGTGTTCTGTTTTCGTTTTAGAAAATAAATTATCATGATTATTATACACAGTAAAAGGGAAGAAATAAAACAGGAAGCCAAACCCGAGTACTGTCCATATTAATAAAAATAAATTTACTGTACGCAAAGAGTACTTACATGTACCTCTATGCTCTTTGCCTTCAGATTTGCAAACTTTTAATTTTTAATTATTCATCCATTCGAACGGATATGCATGCATATATTTCAATACTATTACAGATCCCAAATACACTATCTAATAAAAAACCAGAGGCGAGAGAAAATGATGTATGAATGTTGACAAATAGTGATTGAATATCATCACTTACTCGGATATTTGTTCTTACTTAAAAGCATGCCATCGTGTTATTTTAAATATCAAGCATGTCTGTATCAAACTACCTGCGCCGTTGTGATTTGTTGGGAATGATGCGCACTTGATCTGTGACCATTTATATCACTGCAAGCATCATACACTAAAATCATCAGCACTAGCAAACTGACGAATTATATCAGCCGAAATCGCCCCGAAGTAGGGAAGCCTGGGACCTGATATTCAGCTAGCTTGTCACCTTACTTGACTGACGTGCACTGAGCAAGATGGTACTGCCACACCTCTACCATGAATACCATGATCTCTCAAAGGAGATTACATTTTTGCATAATTAAGGAGTACAACATTAGCCAAAAACGTCTTTACAAATAAACCCAGCATGAGGCATCAGCCACCTGCACCCTTCTACCCGTGGGCTATTGCAAAGAGATTATAGATTGTTCCTTCCTGTTTTCCTTTCATGCGTTACTGGGTATCAAAGGTGGATGTAGTGTTTTTTTCAGGACTAGGTAGGCCGCTGTGCGAACTTGTGGTAAGCAATTAATCTGCACTTTGGTGTCGATAATAATTAAATAGGATCTAGAGGCGCCACATAACGAGGACAAGTACAACATTTTAACTAGCGTGATGCATATCGTTGCTTCTAACCAAAGTATCTGAAATTATAAATCATTACAAAATGTTAACAGGATAGCATTAGGGTGATAAGCGACGATATAAAAATTAATGTACAAACCATACACAGTACGCATTTCATATCATTCACAAAGAACGTGAAAACTGCTCCTAGTATATTCATGTGCAAGTACAGTATATGTACATGTACGTATGTATTAGTGTGTAAACTAATACTAAAGCAGAAATTCGAATGACGCAGCTTCTGACGTCACTAAATCAAATCATTTCGTCTTAACAGTAATAAGGATATTTGATGACCTGTTGGGGAAATTTTCCGAAGTGCAAGGTTACATAAAAGTTTAGCCATAGGCAATTCAGTCAAAATAATTAACTGAAGAAAATAATGAGTTGTCTGATGAAGGGGAAATCTTTCTCGTTTTCGCTTTTTTTAGCACCTGACGAAGCTGTTAAAGCGAGCGTAGCGTTGTGCAATAAAGAATGTTTAATACGTTGGCCGTGATCTCCAGAACGATTTTGAAAACACCAAAAAAAAAACTACAACTGGGAAATTTACAACTCGTTTCCCGACTATATTTGTGGAAATAACTTGCTGATGCAACATGTAGGTGCCCAAATACACTGAGCTTGAAAGTTGTTTAACATATATAGAAGCTTTAGAATTAGTTACATTATTACAGTGCAATGTTATTACAAATGAATCATCGGATTTCAAGAAACTATTTTCGACAATAAAGCAGATTTAGCAATGGGTGATACATTGCAATAACTAGAACTATCCAAGTTTTTGCTATATCACTACAAATGTTCTATGTGAGCACATGAAATGTTGTTTTGTAAAATTTGCTTTTCAAATTCAAGTTCTAGAAATCTCGCTAACATCATTTTTGGGACAATATAGGCTAATCTTTATGTTTACAGTTCAGGTAAAGGTATATCTCCCCATTTAAATTTCTGAATTCAAAAGCTCAGTGAATTTGAATTTTCCCGCCTTCTTCGAATAAGAAAAACACACAGGTAGAGAAACAATAATGAAACAACATGCGTTTTACTATTGCATATTTAATGTACTGTTGTATACAAAATGAAAGGGTTAAACAGTCTTCTAAAGTAATTCAGAAAAAATCGATCAGGGGGTAAGAAAAAAAATCTGGCAGAGATGAATGATGTAAATTTAGTTTTATGTCGTGATATGCAAACAATCTAAAACCAAAGGCTGGTTATACACACGTCCTCGACTACCTATTTGCGCGTGTTAGTACGTTATAATTGCATATAATCAAGCGTAATGTCAATCTATGAGGCAGGCAATTAAAACTATTGCCTAACACGCCTGATTTTGAATGATTCGAAAGGCTAGTCTCTCGTAGCCATCTAGTAACTCAACAGTATGCGATGCGAAAATAGATTGCACGCGAAAAACGAGTTAAGATTACTGCCCTGAACGCAATAAAAACACCAAAATGCGGTGATTAGGTATAGTAATAGACAGGGAACCGAGGTCCTCAACTGTGTCGAGAAAGTTTTGTTACATTTCTGCTCTTAATCTAAGCGCAAATTCAAAGATCCAAAAAGGTTTTTTGGCTTTAATGGATGTGTGCGTGATGCCCATCATTGTTATAAAGTTCTATTACCCTCAAACAACGTTACGCGCATATGCATGGTTGTATTAAACGCATGTAGGCGTACATCGCTTATTTTCCAATTAGGATACGTTGTGGCTATCCCACCAATCGTCAGATAGATTCCTTTTAGCATGCCACATGTTGAAACAAGAAAATTAAAATCTAAAACGAGCAAAATATGTGGCTTTCATGATAAAAATTTCATGTGTAAAAATCTTTTAAACACCATGCTTCCCAAATGATGTTGGGATACATTTAAAAATACATAGAATAATACATGTATATGACAAAATATTCAAAAAATATACCCATTAATACACCAGATATATCATGAATTTTTACTTTTAGTATATTATGTAGGCCTAATGTATATTTAAAATCATATTGCACAATATATTTCAAAACTACAACGTATTAAGTTTTATATTGAAACATCCCAACATCATGTGGGTTATAAGTTTAAAAAAAACAAAAATAATTTCTTTGCAATGTTTAACATTTTTAAGAATTATATTATATGACTAAAAATAAAACAATGAGGTGTTCATAGTAAGCCTAAGTGAAATTTATGTTGAAAGGCCCTATCAATACATGTAATAGTATGCATAACTACATGTAAATAATTGAGGGTCGTTCACAAATGTAATTTTGATAGCACTGCTTTATGTAACATACTGTAGCTTAACTCCTTCAATATCTGTAAAGTTCATTTATTACAGGAAGGAGCAGTTTCCTCCTTAATTGTCAAGTATACATTTAGTTAATAGATATGGAAATGACGCAAGTAGTGATGATCATTAGTTAATACATGTTTATTAGTGTAATCAAAAAATAATATAAAGAAAACATGATAATATGATACTTTTACAGGAGTTATATCTACATAGGCATTATAATAGCGCTCAACACTTCTTTTATTCATATAACATAATTCGTAAAATGTTAAACATTGAAATAAAATGATATAAGATTTTGAGTGCTTTTTAACCTCATAAGCGTGGTGATTAAAATATTTTTACATGTTTTTAACTGTTTTAGTCATTAATATCATAAAATGTACTTGAGACAGTACCGGTACTTATTATGTACTACGGTGAAGCTGCGAATAAACTATTTTTTTATATCGCATAATGTACATTTCTGTTAAATATATGATTAAGCGATAAGCAAGCATTTTGAGCAGACACTTATCACCTAACTGGTGTAAAGTTATGCTCTTGATGAAACTTATACGGGACTTTTAACGAGAACTATAAAATTCCATGTCAGTAGATGACTTATTTTACGAAATGAGCATCCCTTAAAAACGGTAACATTCAGCCAGGAAGGATTGTTGAGAAACGTGAACTACTCAAATCAACCCCCTTAGAACCCAATCAAAACCAATCAAAGCAAAAGTGTCACATTAAACGTTCAACGTATTGTAGAACAAAAAGGGCGGAATCCTTCAGTCTTGCAAATAAACTTTATTTTAACTTTAGGTAATTCCTTGTTCAAAAAGAACTCTTGACCAGTCAAATTTCTATCCAATAAAATTTTACCCAGAAAAACAAATTGAAAATCGTGATATAAATGTGTTTTTGTCATAAGAGTTATCTGGGAATTGTGGAGGGACAAGCACTTTAGAGCAGTAAATGACAATGTTATGATAGGATTGCACTTTCGGTTTTAGAGATAACATAGTACGGAGATCATCAAAACTCCCCAAGGTGCATCAGTGCAACTGCCATCTCACCTTTGTGAGGCAAAGCTGCTTTCGATTGGAAAAATACGACAACGTGTCCATTCCTATTGAACGGAAGCAATTAATTGATAATGATCAGCATTTGTAATTAAAACAGCAGAACGGGAGAGTTGAATTAAAAGCTGTTCCAACCTTTTCAATATTCAAGCTGACCAAGCGAATCGAACACCCGCTACTAGCAGCAGCAGCTATTGTTTGTCACGTTTGAAAAACGACAGTTTACGTGTATAAACTGCACGGCATTAATAATGAACCAACCTTTGTGAGTAATCCTACGTGGAATTACTCTCCATCACCACAGATTAATGACTACTGATAGAACTTCGTGACACATGCGTCATGCTAGACATGAAGCATATTAAAATAGTATACATTTATCGAACTTGCCGCAAGGAATCAGCCGTATTGATTTTTAGAAACTTCTTGTCAAGTTAAGGGGTTTCTGCAACATATTTCAATTTCTCCAAAAGCGAAAGATTAATGTAACACAGTGAGTACATTAATTAGATAATAGAAAAAAGGCAAGGTGGCAATAACGCTGCAAACAAATTTAAGACACGATTTGGGGCGCATCCATTTTATTGCACTATTGAATCCTTAGTGTGGCATCATATACATCTTAGAAAACTGTATACATGTAAACATCTATTCATGTTTCTGTTCTGTGAACGAAAACCTTGTTTTTGATAGTTTTAATTTTATGCCATTGAAGTTCTTCGCATTAAAATGTTTAAACAAAAACAGACATCTAGAAAATTCGCTTCGGTTACAGAACCAGACATCAAAAACAATTTTGAAAAACATGCATCAATATTTCTCATGCAATATGTTGTGAAGCCTTCCCAAATTATTTTGCATAACAAGCATTAACATGTAATGTACTTGTTCGGTTTATTATTGAAATGAGGATGCCTTATACATATACACAAAATAAATAGTAATACAGGTTTTATTTTTAAAATCATAACAAATCCATAACAATTTTATTAATTTTGTTTGAAAATTCTAATGCAGTAGCTGATAACAACGAGACATTTAGTCAACTGGAAATTCCATTTTATTTTAAAATCTTGAAAATTTATGGAATGCCAATTTTAACACCCGCTACTACTAAATTACTAAGATGGCAAACATCATGAGGCATCTTGATTATATTGTATTTTGTGTGTCCATTGTTTTATTTCACACAATAATTGCAGAGTACTAAAATGGTGGCTGTTTTTTATGAGCACGCCAATTGGTCATTAAACAAGATGAGAAGAATAGGTACAAAAAACAGCTTTATGTAGTATAAATTTCCCATCGCAATGCTGATACACTTTACTACAAAAAACTCATTTTAATAAAAATAATCATTTGTTCTTTATATATTATACATTGAAAGAGCATTGATTATTAAATATAGGCATTAATAGTTTGATCATACACCTATGTTTACACTACGTTATATTGTAAATAAAAATGAGATCCAGCACACTCATGGAAAACGTGTACTTTTAAAGCCATACTTGAAATGACCGAAATGTAATTTAAAGAAAACGTTGTATTAAGAAGAAGCGCTTTTTTCAGTGTGACATTTCACACTTTTCTTATCTTTTATATCAAATAATTAGACCACAACTTCTCATTTCATCCAAATAAATTCGATACGGGTACAATATTTTTATGACTGCAAAATTTATTATACTCCTAAACGTTTTTGTTAAGATTATACAGTAGAACAACTGGAAAACAAAATATGTATGTTCTTCAATATTTTCCTAAAGCATAATGCTTATATATGAAAGAAAGATTTTCTGAAAAAACTAGAAAAATAATTTGTAGCTTTATTATCATTTCAGTATAATATTACTTAAGGGCAAGAAAGCACTTTATCTTCATTCTTAAAATTCATAAAATATATTTTAAAAGTGAACAATAATATGACATTTTTCGTTATTCTACGCATAAAAACGTTTTAAAAATTGAATTGCAAAATATGATATAACTAATCGGCTAAGGCAATGTCATCAGCAATAAATAATAGTTTAGTAAAAGCTAATTACTCGTGATTTACTTTTACTTAAATTTGTCGAATGAAAGTATATTTACATAAAATGAAATCGAGGATGAGTCATAAATAATACTGAAATTATAAAGCCTAGTTAAGAAAACTACTACATGTATCACTACAACCGATATATTAATAATAAGTAATTCTGTACATTTGCATAAATGTATGTATCGTATTTCTGCTGAGTTTATTTGATTCTAAAGGGACGTAAATTGGAAAGAAGCTTATAAATTGTCATTCTTTTCCGAAACAATTTCCTCATGTCCACATTATTGTCTTTCTGCAAAAAAAATTCTTATCAGGCAATGTCCGACATCGTCATCAGCTTTAACTATACCAATAAAGGTCTCAGTTAATTTCATGGAAACTTTAACTATACCCTAACAAATGAGCTGTAAGGAAATTTGGACACGCTAACCTTTACACAAACCATTTTTCTCGACTTCTTATTTTAAGTTATTTTTTAATTTGCTGGCCATTATCGAAATTTTCTAATTGTCATTAAACATGTCTTCTTTAGACTCATCAATATTTACGGTTTCTTCTTGGGTATGAAGACTCATGCAAACTCTCTAGGTTGAAGTGAAACAAGCTGACTTCTATGCATTACTTTATTCCTCTTCAGGTTTTTTTCAACTATGGTCTAATGGCTGTAAATTATGGGGTACTTTCACACTTTCAGTCGCCAGAAAGCCTGTTCTGGAGATGGAAAGGGTTAACAAATGGGTCGTTTAAATGAACGCTAGACAAAACTAAAGCAACTAAGTTGCAATGGAAAGGTGTCCAGGGTGATCTTCAGAAGACATTCACTGGCGCAATTAGAAGAAAGAAATGCCATTAGGCGAGGAAAAAACCCAGCGAACTGTTCCGAATAAGCGAACATAAAACCAGCGCCGAACGAATGGCAACATAATGGTTAATTACAAGCCAAATACATTCCTAAATGTGAGGGTAACCGAATACAACTTTGTGGTGGACCTATAACGGTGGATCACTGGTCGGTGTTTTCTGCTTACCCCAATTAGAACCCTTTAGTGCGATTCTGAATGACCGTTCAGGATATTTGAAAACGGTTGGCCCATAGAAAGAAATAACGTCATATGGGCAGAAAGTATTTTAGCATTATTTGACAATTTCACACTATAGAAATAATTAGAAAATTAATAAAATTGCGTAACAACTATGTGAAAACATCTCTTATGAAAATAAAAGATGCAAAACCAAATGACACCATCTTATCTGTTATAAAAAAGACTTTCCCATTGCGTCGCCTTATGTGGAAAATTGTCATTTTGTAAAGCATAATTGGCAAATTTTTGACATAATTCATAAATACGTCAAAATTAGAATTTGAATCAGCCCTGTTTAACAATAAATCACTATATATTTCACAATAAATAATGTTCTACCATTTATGGTTTGGCATGCTTTGAACATTTTCTTTGTCAAATCAATGTGTTACCGTTGAAACAGGCGAGGGACACAACGCCTGTATAGGGCACTTCCGAAAGTCAAAATTTAAATTGAATGTTTGAAACAAGTTGTCATTGAACTGTCAGCTATAGCCTTGGAAAAATCAATAAAACATTTATAGTTTGGCGTAAGCGAAAGCTCTAAGAAAATATGAATTTCATTGCAGATTTATCGGTATCTACAGGTTTTAAGTTGCAAAGTCATGCATCCATAATTTGCCATAAGCGAAATACATTCAATGTAAATTGAAAATAACATTGCAATAGCCTATAGATAATATAATGTATATAGCACAGCCTACATTTATATAGTGTATATCTCAGTCATACAAAGTAATATTGCACTTCTGTAGTTTTTGATTTTTGCAGAATGGAAAACCAGAGAGTTAAATGGACGGAAAAATCAATATTATCAAAAAAAAAATCAAAAACTATAGCGTTACTGTACTTTGCTTGTCTGTATCTCTTACACTCGAAAATGCTCAAATCAATTTTTTTTTGGTATGCTTTTAAAGCGCATTCTAAAATGTTCAATTTCAGTTTATTGTCGTCCATCCTGCTCAGACTGTAACATCGTTTAACGGAAACGCAGATAAGCAGATACACTAAAATATGATTTAATGAAGTCACATTAAAAACTTAAAGCACTTTGCAGACACCCTTCTTAACAGTCACCTGATTGCGAAACCTTTTCTCTTCAAGACTAAATTTCCTGCGTTGTGCTTAAGGGTGAGTATAAACCCATAATTGAAGAATAAAATAATATCAGCAATCATTTTTAAATTAAGGAGTTTCGCAATTGTAACAGTACAAGCAGAAATACATACATTTCAACGATAGGGACGCTATGTAAGACCTAGTGCATCCGTGTACATCAGCAATCAGCCGGAGATCTCTGGTGATAAATCACCCAGATTTGCTTTCTAAGTATCGTCAATTTTTCGCTTTACCGGTCAAGAGTTAATGAATATGGGCACGGATCCGTAGCTTGGGCCATCAGTTTTCTAATAAATTGTTTTTCAAGGTTAACAACAAGGTGAAAGTTTCTAAGCCGTGTCATCTTCAACCGGATTTCTAGGCACGTTTTTATACACCTCACGCACCTATCACTTTCAAAAATCGAGATAACTTATCCGTCCCAGCTAAATTTTATAGTTACTCACATTATTATATTTCTCATGAATACGCCTATAACCTTGCTAACTGCACAACCCTTGCAGGCCATCGGTTTTTTTTCCACGCAAAGAAGTGGAGTGAATGTATACCAAAAAAAATGAGTATTTTCTCTACGAATTAGGATTCAGTTGGGCGCATAATCAGCTTGCCAAGTGCCTATAAATCATGGGGTAATTGCAGGATATTCCTGTTTAGACCAACATAATGCGCCGAGTAATAATCCGCAGCTGCAAATAATATGTATCCACACCTAAAAACCTGTCATTGACACAGTGACATTTGAATGGGAAAAACGATGGTTTACACGCACGCGAAAGTCCGCACAAAAAGAACACGCTGGATCAAAACAGCAGTCGAAAATAAGATATACGATATAATATTTATCGACAAAATATGGTGAGAGCAAAACGTCCGGTTTTACATACCCTCCACATTTAAAGGGTACTTGAATATATATTCCATTTTTAGGCAGAAAACTCATTAAACTTAAAAGGAAAATGTTGTTGTTTACAATTCTAATGCATTTGTTTGAATTGCAAAAAATCATATTGTTTATTTTTTAGTCCATCGTTTTAACCCCAAGTTATCCAACCTTATATCCGTTCAATTCGTTACATTTCCTTCCTGAAAGTATAGTACACTGGGTGGTTATGAAGACTTTTCCGATTACAAAATTCCATTTTCCACCAAAGCAAACATACGATTTTCAGCAAATCATAGGCCTAGTCAAGAATTTATTTTCCACTAAGTGAAAAGTGTTCAACATGTGTTCCGTTTGTTCCCCGGCGAACTTCAAGCCGATATTCAATTTCTCTACACTTTCCGGCCAATATTTCTTCAGAGACGTTATTTTGATACTCGCAAGTGCAGCGCCACCTGAACTGTTCACAGTTTATGCAACCTAGCAGTTGAAAAATTCTTCCTGATTTGGGTTACAATTTGCTGAACACAGTACCAAATACTTCATGTAAAATCATTTTTTGCAATCAGGGATACAAGAGATAACCAACCTGTTTATTGACTATTAACTTTATTAGCGCCAGTGGAAACTGTTAAATAGGTAATTAGCAACTGATAAAAACTAATGCATTCGAGCATTTTAAACATTTTTAAAATAAATTCACAGTACGTAACAAATATCTGTAACACACAAAGCCACACAATGGTTTTCAGAAATTCGCTTCATCTGCAAGTTTGTAGTTTTAAGATTAATTGATGTTAAAAATACGATGCAAAGGAAATAAGTATTACTATTTTAGTTTTAACTTATAAAACAAACTTGCAACACCGTTTCGTTCCAGAATATATTCACATTTGATTTTGAAGTTGCGATCTTTTTTATTTCTCTATTGGAAGAGACATTATAAAGCATGTATTTTCTTAGTGCAAAATCAAAGAACATGTACAAATTTAAGCAAGACACAGGAAATCCTTTTCGGTAAAAGTTAATATTAAAGACATTCATAATAATAACAAAGTTAGATAGTTTTCAAACCTCTAAACATGTTTAACATTTGTTAGACTTGATATCATAAATATGTGTAATTTATTTCACATTTTAAGTGTCCAGAAAACGGCTATTTGGAAGACAAACAAGGTCAAACACTTACTTCAGTTATTATTTTCAAAATTGATAAAAAACGAAAATAACAATGGAATAATTTTAGTCAGGGTCCAAAATCGTTTTGCGCAGAAATCACCCAAATAAAATGCCTCCAGCGTCAGTTTTGACCTTGTTTTTAATTGCACTGCCAATAATATCAATTGTTCCATCTATTCAGTATTTCCATAAAGGTTTGGCAGAAGAAAAAACCGCCACACGCATTTCTCATTGCAGCGGACCTCACAAAGAACGAAAAATCGTGCTGTAACCCAGTCAACATGCATTCATTGAACCTGACAGGGAGAACTTATCGAAAATCATATGGAAATACCTGCCGAAATTAGTTTCACTTTAGACGAAACGCGTTCTTGAACGTTGCGATTGTCGAGCTCTGGTATCGAATCAATAGCGGTGCGTCAGTCCGATCCAAAACTCTTAGTAATTTCTTAGAAACGAAACCAAAGATGAAAAAAGAAGTTCTGAGAAAATGCGTGACCTAGCTATCGTGGCGCCCTGAGGCTTATAGCCAGGGTAAAACAGAGCGATCCAGGAATCCCTAACAACGGGACACGTGGCCCTTTGTAGTCAAGCATACACCAACAGTTCAAGTTTTATTTATGAAGAAAAAATACCTTTGCAGCTGGCTATAGCTAGATGCGATGCGTTTTCCATTACAGAATATTCGGAAGGAGAAAATGTATAACAAAAAATTATTTGTTCCAAGGATCCCGCCCGTTTTGGAAATGGTGTAGAAGAGATTCACTTACAGTAGTATCACTTACATGTGTCCTAATCTTAACTGACATTTTTCTATGTTTAATGCACTCAGGTGTGTTGAACTTCGACAATGTGGAGGCCATGACTAACTTTGGAGGTCTTTTGTTCTACATTATGCTCGTGCGGGGTATTTTGTATTATATAAGGTCATATGAGGTATTCCCATATGATGACGCCTATCAAGCTATGTTTTTTTAAAAAAAAGTAGTTTTAATCACCACAAATTACGCATGAAGGACCTGATAAACGCAGTGGTTCACTGAGATCCACTTCTAATTATTTCGCGCACTGCATAGTGGCCTACACAAAAAGAGCGAAATGCACTAAGGTGTTCTCAACCAACTTATTATGTGTAGTAGCATCAAAGAAAAGTATGAAATTGATTAAAAATATACATGCAATATTATTGACAAATCAATGTTCAAGTGGCTAGGTATTAAGACATGTCTTAAAGTTACAAGTGAGCCCATAGCACGGGCCATAGTACGCATGACTATAGTCTGTTCAAAACTAGAATACACCGGGAATTCAAATGGACCAATGGAATGCAAGAGCCTGTTTTGCGATTAATCTTTCCAGTCCCATGACTCCCTTTCGGGTGAGGCTTTCTATGCTGGAAGGCATCATCTATAAACCGAACTGGCGTAGGGTCAATATATTCTTGTTTTAAACAGACTATAGGTCGTTTGCAGTACATGCATTTTAATAGTTTTGCGTGATACATCAGAGAAAAATGCTTTAGCAACAATTGGTGAAATCCACCATTGGAGGACCCGTGGTGGAACTGCCACGAACTGGCGCCCTCTGCCGGCTGGTTGCGCTCGATAGCAAGTGCGCATAAATTACGAGCTAAATGCGTAATTACGGCATCGTTTCGATATCGAGTACCAGTCGAAAAGTTGAACTGCGGCTCGGCACCACGGCGCGGCGCACATGGTAATTACCCGGGACGGAAGTCGGTTGTCCGCCCTCCACAATGGCGGCCGCAGGGCCGCCGAGAGGACTTCTGGGGCCCCGGGGATATACTTCTTGCGGGGGCCCCTGCCAAGAGCGTGAAAAACAA
>JAQIXS010003721.1:0-17219 GCA_034700785.1 Rossiulus vilnensis | reverse complement strand
TTAGACGGGACTTTAGAAAACTGACCATATAAGCGGGGTGACCTTATAAGCGGGTGACCATATAGCCGGTACTGACACATATATATATATACTAGGGCGTACTACACGTACTAGGGCGTGTAATCATATTTTTTCATAATGTTTTTACAATATCGATATCATTATTAATGAGCAAATGAAATATATGATGCTAATGCCTTAATTTGCACTATTAAAATAAAAAACCTTCCTGACACTTTGTAAAATTATAGTATATATATGTATATATATATGAAGTTCTTTACACACACACATATATATATATATATATTTATACATGTACGTATAAAGCGGGCGATTATGTGAATTATGCATACTATTTAAGAAACTTTAAAAAAATTGTGTTTATTAGAACTACAGAGGCACGTCTCTCCACGAAAGTTTATCACGCATGTATTCCTTAAGATATTTTCGTTGTTTTAGTTAAGCATAGTGATGATATTTTTTAAAAATCATAACACATTGAATTTAGTAACTAACCATGGTTAAACTGCATCAGTGGTGCTCTTCATTGGTTCCAGCATAAGGGAGTCTTCGATTTCGACCACAGACCTACGTTTTAAACTAGTTTTGGATGGATGGAAGCATGCCATGATTTGCTCAAAATCTTTTCCTTTTGTTTCTGGCAAAAATTTGTAAACAACCGAACAGACACAGAAGATGCTCCCCACGAACGGTAAGAAAGAGTAATAACCAATAACGCTCTGAAAGAATCACCAAGTGATAATCGGTAAGCCTGACAAAACCCTACGTTGAAAATATCGAGATGAAGACGAGTTAAAAAAATATCTTGCCTGCAAAGAAGGGAACGAAACCCCGACCAAGAAGTTACATGCCCAATTGACAGTACAGCCAATGCTCATCGCTATTGGACGCGGACCAGGTAGAAAGAGCTCAGCGCCGATGAAAAACGGAATTGGAGCTTCAAATAGTGATGTTACAATCACACAAAACTGGTTATAAATCGAAAACTTCTACGAAAAAAAACAGGAATCTAGGCTTACCCAATCCCCATCCAAACGTGATGACAAATAACAGCAAAAATGCAACAGCTAAAAATGGAACGAACGTGGCAACATCCTATTGGGGGAAAAAAATATAGACAAGTATGAGAACAATTAGACAAAGAAATTGACCAAATTGAAAATCGGCATAAATGTAGAGTAAGATAAAAGTGTGCACTAGTTGACATTATGCATGTACATTTTTTTGTTTTCTGATGCAACACATTTAAAATCAAGAACCACAAAGGGCAGCTTTTATGAATACGTAGTCCAATAAAATCGTGTATCACTCTATGTGATTAATTTGTGAAATTTATGATGAAATGCAGTGCAGAGATAGCAGCTGTTACGACTTTTCGATAATTTTTGCTTTGACTTGTGCAGACAATAAGTTGTTTAAAACAAAACTATTGTTAGATAATCTATGGTGTAAGCCTACCATTGTTGCCATTAACTATAGGAATATTAAAATATCAGTTTTTGAAATGACAGCTTAAAATAAATGATATTTAAAAATACTGTTATTTTTAGAGATCAAACCTCCCCCCCCTCTTGACCGTTTTATATGAACTCAATAACAGGTTACCAAATAGCACATACCATAAATATGAACGATGCGGTCAATCCAATGAGAAACGCCATGACAAAGACGCAACTGGATACAAACAATCGCTTCCGTCCGAATTTTGCGACGAAAATAGTCTAGAAATGGAAAAAAAATCAATTACATGTTTCAGTCGAGTTGGTAGAACCTTTCATTCGAATTCGACAGCGCTCGTTGGAATCCATAATATTGCTATTTTATGTTGCATGATGTTAGATGCTAAAATTCCCTTCCAAAAGGATAGCCTTAAGCTACCAGAAATTAAATTTAGTAATGATGTTGATGTCCACAATAATGAAATTGATGGATTACACTTCCCCCAAATGGCATATCATTGGTGACAGTAGGGTACTGAACTGAATTGAACTCAATTTCAGACCATAGAAATATTGGCCAGTCCTCCTGAAGTCAGCAATCCAGCAATGCTTTCAAGCATGCACTGATTGCCAGTAGTACAAGAATACAAAACGAATTTATCATGTTGCGCTTGATAAGTTACCAGGCCACTGTCAGATCAATTATAATATTATTAAAAAGTCACATAACAAAACACACTAGGCGTACATGGAAGAAATATATTCATAAAGTGAACGGAACAATTTGGTTCTAGCTACTTACTTGAATAGTTAGGTAGACACAGTTTGCGGGTATTAAAAACATCGGTAGCGAAGAATTAAAAGTTTTCACTATGTTACGTTACCCAAATACGCAATTAATTGAGATGTTGTAGCTGTTAATGCACCGAGCAAACGGTCCCATGCTTTTTCAACAACCAAATAAATGCCCCATACCAAACCATTGATGATGATAACGATACATACCATTTCAACTTAAGCGACAAAAAACTCATGTTAAACCTGTTATGAGAGAAACATCCCATGTTAATTTATGGGGAAATTTCCGTACAAATTTCCTAACCAGGCACAGAATTGTTAACTATTGAGCTTTCGGAGTCCTGACGGTTTTTGGGAAGCCAGAAATTCAGCGACAACATGATTCACCCATGAAATGACTCACCGAAAGTGCAGACATGATAAAATTGGCGAGCCCAGCTCCGATGCTGGCATACTGGCTTTCTTCTTGACTCATTCCAGCCTTTTCGAATATCCCCGTAGAATAATAGAAAACCTAAACAACATGGAAATTCCAGTTAGTTAGGTAATCATCCTTAAACTGTTTAAAAACATTTCTTTTAATGAAAAAAAACACCTACTGCATTTATTCCAGATAACTGTTGTCCAGCGTGCATGACACATAGCAGAATAAGTGGAGTGCGAATTTCAGAACCAGTTATGACTTGAGTGAAGGACCAGGAAGGGCATTTCAAGTTTTGTTCCATTTCTTTTTTCATCTCAACAACGTCTTCTTCTAGATCCGTGATTGGCAAATTTCGAAGACGACTTAGAGCTGACAGGAAAGAAATAAAAAATAGACGGTAATGGCGCCATAAAATGAACTCATTTTACGAACCCACTACAAACAATTTTAATGATTTTTTGAGCACACCTTTTAATGACTCGTCAGAATTTCCCTTCACAGCAAATAAAAATTTCGGGCTTTCAGGGCAGAAAATTAGAATTGTAGAAGCAATGACTACTGGAAAAAGAAACAGGCCGAGCAAATAAGGCCATCCCCAGTCGTTTCCTGAAATTTAAGGAAGATTCAAATAATTGCATTTACGTTCAAACTAAGCACGTTTGGTTATTTTGTTATACTTACCTAGGACATTATCGAGGCCTAAGATAAGCGAGGCGAGCAAACCAAAGTTCATGCCCAAAACCTGTAGCACTCCTAAAGGACCCCTGAGAGATGCTGGAGAAATTTCTGTAAGGTACATTGGTACTGCACTAGTGGAAAAACCTGCAACAAATACACACCAGATAAGTACAAAGAACAACAATGCTGTTTCTGTGCCGAATTTCTTTAAGTACAGTTTTGGCTGTTAAGAACACACGTCATACATACCGCTAAAAATGCCAATAAGAAATCGCCCTATGATAAGCATTTCAACTGAGGAGGCGCTTCGACAAGTTGCAAAGAGTATGCTGGACACGACGCCCAAAATGTTAATTCGTAAAATGGCACCTCTCCTGGAACAAAGTCGTAATACCTATAAGCTAGTCGCATCAATTGTAACATTGATAATAAACTTCAAAACGAATTTCACCCACCCAACACATGGCAAGTACCGGCTGACAGTAGGAAATGAGTTCAAATTAAATTGCACTTCACTAACCTTCCAAATGTGTTGCATAGCCAGCCAGCAGACAAAGAGCCCAGCATTCCACCGATGAGGAAAACGGAAACAATGGTTGACCACAAGACTCTGACCTCAAACTCTGATAAAACGAAGCCATATTTCTCAAATATAGTTTCGTTTGAAAATCTTTGGATGATCTTGAATTACACAATAAAAAATCCGATGCAATGTAAGAAAACATTAAGGGTGAGCCATAAGCAAGCCCAACACGGTAAAAAAAAAACTTGTTATGTTTTGTAATTTAAAATCGTTGCGATTATAAGTAAAGAAATTTAACGATTTTGAAAAAACTAAAAAATTAAAATAAAAACATTAACCGACCGCCTAGAAGGAATCTTCCCTGCAATGCAACCTTGCATTGCGTGTACCATAGGTTTTTTTTTCTTCAAATTTATTAGATTTTTATAAATAAGCTGGACATTATAAAATTATAAAAAATAACGGAAATCCTGGTGGACGATCAATTCTACATTCGGAAAAATAAATTGTGACATGTGGCATGTGTTTTAGTTCACGGCCTATAACATTTGAGATTGTTTTAAATGTTGACATCAATCAACGAGGGTCTAAAAATGTACACAGATAGATTCATGCATATAAACGTGGAAATTAAAGTAGTAAAAGAGCCGCCCCACTTTCCATATGCATGAATCTATCTGCATATATTTTTATAGTACGTCATTTGCTTCACATTTTGTTGCCAAACATAAATAGTTCTTTTTCCCGGGCATGCAAGTGAATACGAGTCGTGCACTAAGGCTAAACACGCCAGATGTTAGCGGAAGTACAGTTATTACAGAGTTCTAGCATTTAATTTGAAAATGAATTTGACAAGACAAATGGTACTTTTTTTTCGTCTGTTGCAAAAAAGGCTTGAAACATGAATCACTTAACTAATTACATCCTCAGAATGTATTTAAAGGGATGGTTGACGTATAATAATGATTGCTTTACTGCATCAGTACTACTTACTTGCTGAGGAGAATTAAGCACCCCAGTATTATAACCAGTTGGAACAGCTGAACTTATTACAGCAGCCACTGATGTCAAAAACAAAGTGGTCGACCTGCCACTCGACTTCTGTAATTAAAAACAGTGACTTTGAACATTTAGACACCCGACATACTCGCAAATGGTATTATTTTTAAAGATCTTTACAATCAACAAAACATCTTAAGCATATGTTTAAATAAAACATGGGTAATCTCATACTAAACGTTTATTTTCAAAGTAAAATGTTTATACATGTAACTTGTCGGCAACCCACACTATTACTTTTACCCTAGGGAACAGTAGCTAAAACGTTACATACGGTCTCTTTCGAACTTCCTTCCATTTCGACATAAAACAACCTTGGCAGGAAATGCCATCACTCAGCGATATCAATCAACGATTAGCCGATATCTTAAGTCTGTTTTATCCTTAACACTTTTGAAATGTGCTTAATACATAATGACGCAAACGATGGATCACTATCACAAACTGCGTCCATTAAAAGGCAGAAATTGGTGACAACGGAAAAATGAGACAGCGCAATGTGTGTCACGACAGTGAACAACGTGAAAACAGGATGTTCAAAATAAGCAAACTTAAAATTATATACGAAATAGTTCATGCCACACAAAATAAAAGATCCGCTGCTGATGTCGTTAGCGCCGTTTTTTTCGCATTATTTGCACAATGGGCGCTGGTTGTATCTTATTTAGATGCATATTTAAATTGAAAGTCAATGACCTGTTTTTTTTTAAAATATTCCCATAATTAATCAAGAAAATCCTCAAATCTATCATTTCTGGCTACATTAATCAAAAATGTTTTGCCATGCAGTCTTTTGAAATCCATTAAAGTTGACTAGCACGAATTATTTATTAGTGATCATGTTTCTCCAAAAACATTTTATCCTTAGCATTTACCGTTGTTTACAATATTTATAAAAACACGTCGCGTAAAAATTAATTTTATTTCTGATTGGGTTTTTTCGGGCTGAAATCCATCGCATATTCATGCGATTTATCTGTTTATCCTAAAAAAAATACTCCCTTTCAAAACTGCTATAAATCCCTGTAAGAAATCCATAAAAATGTTGACACACGAAATATGCAAACAGCAATTAATAGAACATTCTAGTACATGCCATGAAATTGCAGCATATTCGAATCGACTGCAATTTTGTGTCTTGCAGTACAAATCACGTCAAATCAAAACAGTGAACAAACAGAGCAAATCCTGAATCCCTGAAATATTAAAATTCTGGCACGTGTGATTGTCCACTAGAAGCAGGTCCGTAGCCTCCAGCGTCAACGCGCGCGCATGCGCATGCCAAATCGCTAGCGCATGACTTAAAACCAATACCCGCAATGGTGTCGATGGGTCCTCAACCTTCTCCCAGGTTCCATTCTTCACGCTGGCCGTGGTGCTGGTCAACGATAAATTGCTCACAAATACAGCCGCCGACGGCATGGCACGAGCGGGGGAATAAGGACGCGCGCGAGATCCTTCGGTTAAAAATAGGTCGTTTGAGCAGAAGATTCACCTCCTAACCTGGGATTGCTAGCTAAATGGGAAAAGGGAAACGACCACGAAGCGCGAACAGAGGATTTCTCAACTCATTCCATCTCCAAATAGCCGCTTGCGACAGAGCAAACAAAACCGGTTTCAACCGCTTCGCATCGACCGGTGCGTCTGTCACAGCAACGAACAGATGGCGCTAAACATCGCATGGGCAGATTCCGAGCGTTTCTGGAAAAGCCTTCGTGTTGCATCATCTGTCAATTACACGCACAGTTTTGCTTGAAATCATTGTTACAACTGCTCAATTTAAGTTTCCCAATGTACAGTTAGTTGGTCGTCCGCTAGGGTTCCAGCTTTGGTTCACAATTTGAAAATGTTCCGTTTATTTATAGAAAAAGTTCGAAATTTGAAAAACAAACCGTTAGGCTGCGCGACAACCGAAAACGGGGATTTTCCCTTGCATGGCAACCGCATTCGAATTTTTTCGGCGATTTTTTTAAAATTTCTTAATTTTTTGTAAACGGGGCCTTCTGAAACTAGAAACTAAAGCTGGAACCCTAGTAGACAACCAATTCTACATTGGGAAATATAAATTGAGCATTTATAATACGTTTTTCAAGCAAAAAATGTGCGGGTAATATTTTTGGATGGTGAGCGTGTTTTCGGCTCATCCAATGTTTTATGGAGGTTGTGATGAATTCAGGGAAATGTCGACATTCAATCGGGTTTGTTTGGTCCGTCGCAATACTTTCCAAAATATCTACATGTACCTGATGTGGTTCCAACATAATCCAGTCTTTCAAAATTGTTTTAGTGCAGTAAATTCCATCAGATGGTTATCATGATTTACAAAATCATTGCGTGCTTAACACTGCCTTCCTTAATGCTACTATTTTATTCGAGATTTACGAATAAATATTTTAAGAAAAATGCACTTAAAAATTTCATGGAATTTTTCTAAGAAATATGCTGTTAGCATGCCTTGTAGCTTACACATAACCAAAGAAATAAGAAGAAAAAAAGATTTGGCAACTACAAAAAATATTTATTCGGCAATATCATCGTTATATAGAAAAAATTATAAGATACTCTATTATGTTTTGTGTACTTGCGTGCTTGCGTAACTCATCCAGTGAATAGTGGTCGTATTTGGTGTTTGTGTCTCTCCAAAACAACGAAATAAAGGTTTCGAAAGTCATATTTTAATGATTATGTGGGTATTCGGCAAGAAAAACGAAAAAAAACAAAAACAACTAGGATAATTTTAAGAGTCAATGCGCCAAATACACTGTATTTATACGTTAAAACGTGCTTTTAACTTTTAAGAGCGCTGTTAGTGTAATCCGAAGCGAAGCGTAATTAATTTATTCGGATTGTTGTTGTTGTTGTTTTTGTGTGTATGTGTGGGTGTGTTGTGGTGGTTCTTTGTATTAAAGTGGCGACATTGCTGAATGTTGTTTTGTACTGTAGTGAAATAGCAGCGAATTCTAAATATAGTAAACAAAAGAAGCTACTAAACAAAAACAATTACAAAAAAAAGTACCTTCAATTCAAACTTAATGATTTACATGTATTGAAGTGTAAAATCCTACTGCAATTGGCCTTAAAACGTATTTATGACTACGTAATTTTCTCAAATAAGTGCTATCAATCGTTTTAAATTTTTAGTGGCGCAACAAAGTGGGGAAGCACAATTCCCCCATCAACTCCTTTCTTCTTCGACGGCTACATTTTATACACACTAGATATACAATACATAAGAATTATTTTAAAAAGATCGAATCATGTTCTAAGGTCATAAACAAAACATGGGCGTTTGGATATACCATTTTATAAAGGTGAATCCTTTTAAAAATTTAAAAAAGTTCTCATTTGTTTCTTTCATTTTCATCACACGTGAAGCATCATTCCACATTTTTAAATTTAATTTATATACTATTTTAGTTCTCAGAGAGGGCACATGCCCATGTGATCCCCCTCCTCCTTGGCTGAGCCACTGCTCTACAGAAAACGTTTACAGTTTGAAGAAATGTCAAATGATTTCTATAATCTTATTTTAGTTGAAAATAAGTGTACATACGGGAAACGGTGTTACAACTCATCATCAGGAAAGCAAACGAGACGAATACACAATGCTTGCCGAAGAGAACTTTTCTTGGTCGTGTATGTTTTCAGCAAGTCTCCTGTTGTTATAGACGTGAGGAAAATGACAACGTTTGACGTCGTGCAGGTTTTAACAGCCTGCAAATCAGCCCTATCTTAGCTCTTTGAAAACTGCCACGACAATGTACTGTACACCTATAAGGCTATAAAAGTTATTGTGAGAATTTGCGACGCTAGACTAGAGTGGTAAAATTCTTGCACATTATCACACAATGCAATATTTGAAGTCAACTTTGAAATCATTATTTTATTGAAACCTCATTTGGAAACGTCTGGCAACAACGAAACTGTGCAGGATTATGCTAAACAAGATTAGGGGTTATCAAACTCACCAAATGCTTACATGGCGTTTTTTTACAAACCAACTCTAAAATTGTATTACATGTAATTCAACAACGTGTCTATTTATTTTCTGGAGGCTATGCTGGTTATTAATTACAATTATTCTTATTTTAACATATTGAAATCCCTTAGAGTCTTTGATGGTTCGAGGGTTTGATTATAAACGATCAATATTTTCATAAAAAATATATTCAAGTACATTGCACATATATGCAGATATCATCAATGTGATTTCGTTCAAAAGACAACCGTTGACGTTCACCGTTGACGTTTAATTACGAAAGCAGAAACGAGAACGTAGTGTTCTGTCGAAATTTTCAAACTGTCGTATGCGCCACACGTGCTGCACCAACAATAATCGTTCAAAACGCCGTCTTCTCTGGTGGCAAGTAGGGCAGGAGTGCATTGATGTCATTCATTCCTTCATTTCGACATTCCGAAAATATTTTTTTTCGTAACACTGACGTTGTTTCATGGGACCAAAATTGAATGACAATTATGTCCTCCTCACCAATGGTTACTTTATTTTATAGTCTGCAAGCAGGATTTGAAAATGGGAGCAAAAGGGGATTATTCGCGCATTGAGGCTTTTGGTCCCCTTATATAGCTGTAGTTTTTTTTAGTGTTTAAACGTTTTCCCCACTTTCCATCCAATTTAGAAATACATGTAGTCATGCAATCAATTATAAATCTTATGGTTTGGTACCCTTAAACTATATTTCTAAATGATCGTGTGGAAGTTTACTTAGTGTCGATTGGAAATTAATGTCCTTCAAAACATCTACCAAATCATATCACCCGCTGCTCATACAACTGAGTAGAAAGTAAGTGGAAAGCATTTTTTTTCTTATCATCACAGTCACGTTCGCGAATAGTCAAGATGTGAACATTTTTCTAAATAATGTTCCAAAATGGCCGACAATGCATCATGACGACATAGTTTCTGACGTTGTGACCCCCAAACATCGTCACAGTTCGCAACACGAAATTGTCTATAAAACGTTCGTCGTTTCTTACTTTCGTTTTCAAAAGTTGAAGCGCTCAAACTTCCCCAAGCCGTGAATAAGTTTCTCTTCACTTTTTTCGCCATGGGACCTTTTTGGTTACTCGTCTTAGCCATTGTTATTTTAATAGCAGTTCTCTTGTATTTGGAACGACCGCCGCCAAATTTTCCACCTGGACCGTCATGGTATCTTCCGCCAATAATTGGATCACTTCCTTTCTTAGGATACCCACCTCACGTAAGAATCACAGACATGGGGAGACGTTACGGTAATATCTATTCAGCTAGAGCGGGCAACATACACGCCGTCATTCTGAACAATTGGCCAGCCGTGAAAGCCGTGTTTGTTGATCAAGGCGACAATTTCATCGGACGACCTCAACTTACTGTTGCCAAGGAAATCATGAACGGAAATGGTGAGTGAATTCTATTATTTCAAATGGGGATAGATTTAAATACATCATTAATACTCACTTACCGAAAATACTAAAAACATTCTAAAAAAAAAAACCCAGATGTATTTAGTCTAAAATGGCTGGTTTGAGCTTTGCAATAGCAAACAAAATCAATTTGAATAATTTACATTGATTTCTTTTCGAAACAAACTTGATTTTTTTAAAAAATGACAAGTGGCGTTTTTTTGCTGACTATGTGACGGTATTCATATAGTTAAAGGCATTGACCGTATGGAAAGTAACCCATCAACACCTGCATAGATTACAAATTACACACGATACCGAACTATGTTCATGCAAATGGGCCTGCATTTCCCATAATATCAATACCTATTGTTCACAAATTAGTACAACTGCACGTGAACATTTTTTGGCTGCAGGAAGCTAACTTGGTTGTAGATATAATTCATTTGTTAATAAATTTATCAATTGAAATCCGCCAAATTCTTTTATTCGCAACAGAATTCTTAGATTATCACTGGAATCGCAAATTCATATTGCCTACAAGAAAAAGGTCAATCACGAAAGAATAGCTTGGTTACATCAAGGAAAACACGCGTCTTCCTTCGTGGTTATTATCATTTGCAAAATTCATGTCGCACGTTATCCACAACTGAATAGTGAATAAATCAAGCTGCTACTTTCACAGTGATGCCTGTGGTGACGACAATAAATCGTGTCAAGGCGGTATGCTGTACGTTGAAATATCAGAAAATCTTTATTTTATGAGACGATGGCTTCTCACATTCGTAAACAGTAGCTGAAATCGTAATGCAAATTTGATAGATATTTCATTCACGTCCTGCAATACACGTCTCGACCTTATCCGCAAGACGTAAATTGTTAATTTACAAGCATTTAGCGAGACACTGACATCATTGAGATTGGTCACGCCATAGCCCACTATTGCACTGCAATATTTAACGATTAGATTCATAGTTGAAGTACATGTACTTAAAAGTATACTATGATGGACGGAATTGGAAATCCTTTCACAGCCACGTCGAGGCCGAAACGAAATGTATCCCAGGTGCATACAGAAACCAAATATTTAAATAATTCCGGACACGTAATGTTTAATTAATGGAGGTTGTTTGTATTAAATTAATGTGAGAACTCGTTTATTGCCGATGTATTATTTCCACCTCTAGATTATTATAATTTTAAATAATGCATGTAAAGTTTTTGTTACTGATTTACCCGGAAAAAAAATTTTTTAAGACAAAGGTGGCATTTAGGCATTTCTTATAAACGATGTCAATGGGAAATCATATAAGATGTCCATTGCAGGGCGTGAAATTCTCATCACAAGAAAACGTGATCGAAATTTTGAGCAACCAAGGTTCACGTTGTTGGATCGTTTCGAAGATTAGATGCATTACAAAATAAATATACGACTATAATTTCAGACATCGCGACCACTGGAGGCCCCATTTGGAAAGAGAGAAAGCGTTTCTGCTTGTCCAATTTTAAAAACTCTGGATTCGGAAAAGCTCCCATGGAAGCTTTCGTTCAGGAGGAATCCGAAAAACTAATCGAGTACATCAAAGTCCACGGAACAAAGAAGATCGATGTCACCTACCTATTCTTCTTTCCTCTTTTAAATATCATTTGGCGTTTTGTTGGAGGTGACTATGGATTTTCTAGCCCGTAGGCACAACGAACAGCATTCGAAATGGCCTATATAATTTCCGATTCGACAATTGCAGGCAAACGATTCGAAATGGATGACAAAAGGGTGTCCCAATTCATCAAGAACATCATCACCTTGTTCGAAAACGGCAATGCCAATAACGTGTTCATCTTTCTGCCCTGGTTGAGGTATGTTCCAGGAATTCGTGGCACTTTCATGAAGCTGAAGGACGCTCACCGCAAGGTGTCTCAATTCATCGAAGAAGAAGTGGATGACCACATCAAGACCTATGAAGAAATCCACAACAGAGATTTAATTGACGCGTTTATTACTGAAATGAAGAAAGCCGAGAAAGCCAAGGATAAGTCAGGAAAATATAAAAGTAAGCTATATATGAAAGTAAGAATGACAATTTGAAAATCCCTCTACTGGATTTGGGTGCCGTTCAAATCGATTGATTAACAAGCAGTCAATGAAATAAATATGCTGTCTTATCTTTGCAGAGGACGTCATCATCGGACTAGCGTATGATTTTTTCAACGCGGCTGTGGATGCCGGAAATCACACTCTGGCATGGGGGCTACTTTACATGGCTACCTGGCAAGAAATCCAAACAAAAGTTGACGAAGAACTGGACAGAGTGGTGGGCAGGGACCGAGTACCAACCTACGTCGATCGAAACAGGTCAGTGAGAAATGTTGAACGTCGAAGAGATAGATCTACCAAATCATTTGGGATACTAAGGGATGCCGGAATCTTCATAATATACATATGCCAATAAGAGTCATTCAATTGCAGGGAAGTGTTCCATCTCCTCCCCATCATCCTCTAAAATAGCCCCCAAAAAACCGAACAATTCTCTTACTTTCCACGTGACATGTCATTGTTTGTGTAATATAAATATAGGTTGCTATTTTAGGATGTGTCAAAAGAGCGCCCATTATGCAAACAAAAGTAAATTTAACAAAATTTACTTTTTTATAATTTCAAAATGTCCTCTTTATTTAAAAAATAAATAATTAAATGTGAAAATACAGTTAATAAACACGCAAAGCCAGGTTGTATTGCAGGGAAAGCCCCATTCTAAGCGGTAGCGTAGCTTTTAGTTTTATAAACGAACGGGAAATTTTGAAATCATGTATGATCAGGTATGATACGTATTTGAAGCAAGCATTTATAATTGGTTTGCATGGTGGGCATCTTTTTCCCAAAGCCTTAAGCCAACTGAAGTCCAAAACAATTTCTTTAATTGCCTCCACAGATTGCCTTACACCAAAGCCGTCCTCCTCGAAATCTTCCGCTATTCCAGCGTGGCGCCACTTTCTGTGCCTCACTCTTCACTGGCCGCAACGAAGGTCATGGGTTACGACCTGCCCAAAGATACATTCGTCGTGGAAAATATCTACGGTTGTCACAATGATCCCGAATACTGGGGTGACCCGGAGGTATTTCGACCCGAAAGGTTCTTCGATGAAAAAGGAGAAGTTCACCGTCCGGAATACCTGATACCATTTGGAACAGGTGAGCTTTGCTGAAGTGGGATCTAGAAATAGAAACCAGAAACGGGTCTCTCAATGAGTTTTTAATTTCGATTTAGGAGCTAGAATGTGCATGGGAGAACCTCTTGGTAAAGTGGAAATGTTCGTCATTTTCACTGGAATACTGCACCAGTTTAAAGTGAACTACGTTACTGGCGAGAAACCGCCCACGTTCAGAGAGGTTGTAGGTCTCAATTCACGTCCTGAAGATTTCAGCCTAACGTTCACTCCGCGTTAGTAAGGAGAAATCAGTGTTGACCGTTAAATAAAGGAATAAAATGGTGCGGCCAAGAATAGCCACTTGACCTGTGTATCTTTATGACTAACATTGCAGATTAAATACGTGTCCACACTTGCGTTAAGAAATAATTATGGTCGAAGTTTGAAGCTTTGATTTGGGGGGGGGGATGCATTTTATAATGATTTTAAATAAGATCACACCGTGTATATGCGACCATATTTTAGTTGTTGAAAGCATAAATAAATGATCGCCGTTAAATTTAGTTGGGGAAATGATTTTTGGACGTTTTGCGGATGCGAGCAAAATATGTGTATACTCAGTACCAATTATTTTAACAATTCGAGAGGACGTTCAAAAATGCTGGAAATTAAGAATCAGTGCTAAGTAATCAATTGCATTATTACATCTTGCATTTCAGTAGGTTTATGATAGCCATGCTTGAGCTGTTTTTCTTCTATAAACATTTACACAGGAGATATTGACTTGTTCATATTTTTGTTCTCATAAGCTGCATTCTTAACCTATAACATAGTCCAGTATAACACGCTTTAATGTTGTCAAAACATTATCCATCATTTAAATTCAAAACACTGATACCGCCAATTGCTTTTGACATGATTTTTATGGCAAAATAATTGAGCCAACTTTCTCTTGCTGCGACCTCGGAAACTGTTTTGTAGCGTATACAGTCACCGATAGCTGAAAGCTTCACGCAATTAAATCACACTAGCCTATAATTAATTGTAAAAGCTCACTTCAAGTGTCGTTTAATTTACTGGCAGACTAAACGCTGTTGCATAAGTAGTTTTATTACACAGCATAAGCAAACACTGACTTTAATGTAGATGAAGCTCACAGAGCCATCTCAAATTCGTATTTCTTTGTATAAAATCTCAAAAAGTGCAGCTATCTATTACATATAGCTAAAATCCAAAACAGTAAAAATGTGTCGCCGTTATATTGTGTACCCAAAAGGGGGTCCACGATGTGATTTTTGATGTAATACCACCTAAAACCTGAAATTGGCAACTTTTGAGTTATGTCACTTCTAAAATAAATGTGCGGTCAAAGGTGACGTTTTGACATATTCTTTAGTTACAGGATTGTGCTTTCACGTCACGCATTCCGCCTCATATGAACTCCGGTGGCGGCGCCGGGGTTGGAGTTTTCTCACGAAAATGAACCCGAAAAACAAAAACAAAACTGCTACCAATATTCAATGTATATGGACATTTTAATTCACGGACATTCAGTTCACGCCACCAAACGCCTGAACCAATTAAAATGAAGTGCTAGTTTTCCTTTCACATCAACCTTCAATAGAAATTTTCATCTTGTACAGAAATATTATGCTGATCCCTCGTGTGCCACATGTTTACTTATTGGACTCTGCCATTGTAAGATATAATAAGGGTATCGGGTACCTTAATTTGAAATCCATTTCCTACGAATTAAGGACGATCGTCATGGAGCTGTTTTATTTTCCATTTATCTTGCTTTTCGTATATTACTTATACAAATGGATTATTCAAGATTCGCCCGGAAATTATCCTCCGGGACCTAAAGGACTTCCAATTTTAGGCTATCTACCGTTTTTAAAGAAATACCCATATATCGATTTGAGAGATATTGGTAAAAAATATGGAACTAGTTTATTTTCCATTCGATTAGGGCTTAAAAATGTTATAGTGCTAAATGATTGGAAATCAGTGAAAGAGGCAATGATCATTCAGTCGGATAATTTCGCTGCACGCCCCCGTACTATTATTTTCGACGAAATTCGAAAAAGAGCAGGTAAGTGTTATTTAACTGGTTTATTGGTTATTTAAGTGGCTTATGATGTATCTAATAATTTAGTGCAACTCATGTACTACTCTGGTGACTAACGATACAAATAAGGTCGAGCAATTATCACGGAATCATCACGTTTTATTCTCATGTGATGCGAAAATCAATTTAGTGAAGAGCAAATGACGTCATTTCTTCAATGAGTGAGCGAGCTACAGTTTGAATGATTTATAAGGTGGGTTATAGATTAACAACCAACTTTTTTTCCAATCTGTTGGGAAAATTCATAACTTGTAAATATATACAATAATCGCTTGTCATTTGTATTGACAACAGTTCTAAATTGTTCGTTCTGAATTTCGTTATCGAATGTATTTGTATATTAACATAGTTTTGTATTTGTGATGCATTCTTAATGCGTTTGGTTAATTTTAAGCTCAAGTGAATAAACACTTATGCATTATGCACTAAGACACATGTAGATGTATAAATGTAATCTCTAGAATTTTAAGCTTCGTATATAGTTTGATAAGGTACCACGTCGCGTAAGGGTTGATGAATTACAACCCCCTACCACATGGCACATCATTTGCTGCTAGTAGGGTACTGAGTTGAATTGCATCGAGCTTCAAAGTTTTTATATACATCTAAGAACCTATAGGCCTATATTAGGTACAAAACAAAATCAAAACTATTATTTTATTTCAGCTACAGATTTCACAGTTATAAAATGTAGCATATACATGTTCAAAGACTTCAAAATAAGGTCAACTTAAGCTAACCCTACAACCCAGCAAGTATTCTCTATTAAAATACAATCTTAAGTTCAAAGTTTTTCGGGAATTGTATTCCTGAAATAAAACCCCACGCGACTTTACCCTAATTAATTGAAATAAAATAATTTGGTAGGCCTATACACTTGGATATATATTTGACGCTTCAGTGTATTTAACAATAGGTAAACTTTTACATTTTGTATAATTTATTTAAATGAAAATTTATGTAGATGTATAAATGTAATCTCTAGAAGTTTAAGCTTCGTATATAGTTTGATATGGTACCACGTCGTAGTTATACATTCAAAGACTTCAAAATAAGGTAAACTTTAGCTAACCTTACAACTCAACAAGTATTCTCCATTAAAATACAAATATATCGAGGTAAATGTTTTGCAGGAAACATTTTCAAAAGTATTCATAAGTAATGTAATATAAGAAATATATCTGTAAATACATTACTATAGTAGAAACTACATGTATAGTCGGATTCCGAAGCAGTACCAAGCAAATGGAAGGAAGCGTGCATCTGCCCAATCTTCAAACCTGGTTCTGAGCTAGATCCAACCAATTATAGTCCTGTATCTCTTACATCTGTAATTTGTAAGGGAGAAACCGGTCCTATCTGACAAACTTTGAGGCGGACCCTACCCAAGGGACTGCCATCCTTAAGCATGCACCCCAAGGTACATACTTACAGCCACTTACAGTGGCAATCACCGAATATTATTGGGTTGATGAATTACAACTCCCTACCACATGGCACATCATTTGCTGCTAGTAGAGTACTGAGTTGAATTGCATCGAGCTTCAAAGTTTTTATATACATCTAAGAACCTATAGGCCTATATTAGGTACAAAA
>JAQIXS010003720.1:0-17221 GCA_034700785.1 Rossiulus vilnensis | reverse complement strand
AAGAATTTTGCATATTCGTAGGGTTGCTGGCCACAGCAGCTGTCATAATTTTCTCTGGCTGCCACCGTTCCATTGCAACAGATCTGGGTTTCGCTGTTGTAGCTGGTATAGCCTGCCAAATATTGAAATTAACATAATTCCCATTAATAAATATATTTAACTGCTTAATGTCAAAGTGAATACCTCATAAGCAGTTATGCAAGAATTGAAGGACTTTTACCAAAATAAAAACGAAGTCTCTTTTCTCGGTTTTAAAAACTAGCTTTATGTAAAAAACTTCAGAAATTTTTTTAAAATGAAATTAACGTCCTAGAATTAAACGCTTATTATACATTTTGCAAATAAGTCATTTCTTTATTTGTATGTTTATTCTTTTACCTTATTGAAAGTTTGCAATGGGGAATATAGGGTCTCACGATCGCTCAAATGGTCGATTCGCAGGCATGCTAAAGTTCAAAATTCTATTTCGATGCAGAAATAATGAGATGCGATTGGAAAGTGTGGGTGGAATAGTTGGAATGATAAGGACTAAATAAAGAGCTTCGCAATTTCCTAAAATATTAGGCATTCAAAATGTAATTTACAAGCGCAAATTTATTTAGTTTAGGTTAAATCAGGGGTGATGTTGCTGGAGATAAGACGTTCATATGGTAGGCAGAATGATTTAGTGATGAATGCATTTTAGTCAATGAAATATTTATTTTTGTGCTATTCTGTAACATGCATGATGCATCCATATGTGGATTATATACAGCTACCACGATAATATTGAACTATGTAATGCGATGTAAATCTTCATCGTTTTTCGTAGTTTTTGTTCCATTGCAAAAGTCGTGCTTTCTCACTACTGACTAATTGTTTTTTCCCCAGAAATGTCGTGTTTGGGATTCCTTTTAATCACCAATATGTACGGAATATTGATATTAATAAACTATTTTAAACCTATCTTATTAAGGAAATTATATGCGAAAATACAAATGAAGCATAGCCTACCTGATGCACAAGCAACCAGAGATGCAAAGATAGCAATAGTTGTAGTTATGGTAAACATGTTGTCACCTTTGAAGAAATTATACATTATTGGTTAAAAAAATGATATACAAAATGCCACAGTAGCAAGTTACCTTACCTCGGTTACCGTTGAATGTTTGGGTTAACTCTACAAGCTCCTGCTCGCCTGTCGCATGGTTTGTGAAATTGCTACTGCTGATCAGACTATATATACAGTTCACATTTAATTAATTACATACACACGTCGTTTTTACAGCGGTTCGCTATTCGGCTACAATTTACAAGCAAATAGTAAATTGGCCAGTAAAATTGCATAGTGAAATTGAATGGCAAAGTCAGATTCAATTATTGTTATCATCTCGAATATTATTTATGTTAGGTATTATGTATCTGTTGCAATAGAATTTCAATTGACCAGCAGGGAAACAGGATGGGCTTCAATTATATAAATTGAGTCATGGACCAATATTAAACTGAATTTAATATAGTTGCCCAGAAGTTGGCATTATGTGCCAGATGAAAAACATACAAAATAGCATTTTTCATAATAAGTAAAAAAATATAAACTGGAGACGTTAAAAAGAAGTTCTTGGAATTTTTTGGCACTTACTTCATTTAAGTGCACCCGTACGTGAATGTTGCAATTGAAATTATGGAAGCTGCAGAATATTTAGTTTCCTTGTAAAATATATAGTATAAGAATTGTATATGCTTAGTGCACGTTAACAAAATTTTTTCTGGTGATTCCGTGTTGTCTAATGTGGTTTTACGTAGTTAACAGTTAAGAGCATTGTATAGAGCATCGCTAAGCTTTTGAAGCTGTATTCGGCATTTTTTCTTTTAAATTATGCGGGCCAGAAAGCCGTTAATAATAATAGTAACAACGTTTAGGTTTGAAGAAAAATATATAACAAATGATAAGAGTCCACATATCTAGGAAACAATGTTAATTAGCACTGCCGCAGTTATTAATAATTTTAGCAAAGGTTCAAAATCAATAACGATGGGAAAGCTAAATAATATTTTTATAATACAAAACTCGGTCATCACAAATGCATATAAGTGAATTTATCAGACTTTTTTCAAATAATTTGTGAAAAATGTAATCATGATAATTAAGTCATCTGTGTTGAAATTTTCAAAATCAGAGTGTCAAATTTAGATTAAGACTGGAACGCTGTAGCGGTAAATTTTTGTAAAACAATATTAGACATGATGTACAAAATCAGTATTATTGCATTTTGTGTCCACTTGTGTAGAATTATATGAAGTCTAATTAATGCATTTCCTGAGCATGACATTGTCACCGGATGCAGTTTTGTTATTTGTTATGAAATACATTATTAACATACAAGTATGACTTGAAAGCGCAGTTTTGGACTATTTCATGACCGTGACGTTTCCCAAACTGTTATTTATTTAACAAATAATGTCATCACGTGACAACTCATTGTGCTGTGCGGATATTATGTCCGTTGTTAACACACATCATTCATAACATGCATTTACAATTGTATATTTATCTTACAAGCAGAAGGTGACGCTTGTTTTAAAAATCGTCAAGGTAAAGTTGAAATTTCTATCTTAAATACATGAAATATCAAATAAGTGAAAATTGGTCTTCGAAAATAGCGGCCTCGAATGAAAGACTGTGGCACACTGTAACTCATATTAACAACAAATACGACAGTGTCTTAGCCTTGTCGTTAGGAATGTGTTTTTTTTCAATTACTTGGCATCTCGAAAGAATCATGGCTTTACTTTTTAATTCGACATATTAAAATTTGAAAACTGCTGCTATATAGAGCTAATCAAATTACATTTTGCATAAGCAATCATTCTGTCATCTATTTGTCTGAATTTGATTGGATAGTTCTATTTTTTATATTAGATTATTTCTGTTGTGGTATTTGTGCATTTGCAAGTGATGTAATGGAGGCATTTTGTAAAGAAAAAGATAAACTTTAGAAATGTTAACCAGAAATTAATGCACACTTGTCAAATTAGTATATCCCTATCTAAAAATTATACAGTAAATTATGAAAATTTATAGTTTCTTTTTCTCAAACTTAAAAGTATCATGGTAACCACAGGATGAACGTAATCGGATGGGTTATGCACGCCTCATTATTCGCGTATTGTGTATATGGGTTATTCCTTATATACTCTTTTCATTATATTTATATTTAATATTTACATAGAAATATGTGGTTGAAAATTCTGAAATTTATTTTGCAGTATAAACAAGCTTACCTATTTAATAAAACGTTGTAAATTTTAGACTATAGATTAATAATGAAAATTCTTAATAAGAGACTATAAGTAATTAGTCAGAAAGTTATTAGTAATAGCTGGATTAACCTGGTTTAGGGACGCCAAGCAAGAAAGAAATATCTTTTTTAGGTTTTACATTATCAGTTTAACATTATTTCTGCAAATGTTGCATTTATGACAAGTTCATGAATATTTCCATGTGTTTAATGACTATCCACTCGATTTAATTTGTTAGTGGCGTTTTATTTCTAATTTTCATGTATTGAGATGACATTTACATATTTTTTTGCAATAGATGCAGAAGCGATACGTTTTCCATTATATTCCATGAAATCTAGTCTAAGAAGGACGTCTCGGCCCCTTCCTTTCAAACATGCCCATACATGCCATGGCGGACAACAGTTACATATATTTCATACAAGACATACGTATATTACATACAAGATTTACAATGCAAGAGTATTTAATTGCATAAAGTCGTGATATACATGTATTCGGTTAAAGGAATGCTAATATTGAACTCCTATAGCTGCTAAGTATGAAATCACAAAACAAAATTGAGTGCAACTATTACATTTTTATTATTACTTATGACTTTTGTCACATAATTTGAGTTGTCCTTACAAAATTGAAACGTATTTCAACACATACAGTATAGGCTAAATTACTGAGATGGGCGGTATTGTCCACCTTTTCCACCCATATCTCCAGGGCACATTTCCAATTCCGGGCAAATCTGAAAATGATGCATCGCAAATGAAAACGTTGAATAAGCACCAAGTCGATCAGCACAAAAGAATTGTAATTTGAAACGTTGTTGGTCTTACTTTACAATTTTTTTCTAACAAGCACCTGCGTCGTTTATGACGATCTTCATCCTAAAATTTGAATCTTATTAAAGATGAATTGTCAAATGAACGTAAAAATACTTAAAAATTGAATTGCTAAAAATGTTAACATACACTATCGCCAGTAATTGGGCAGCTTTCTTCTGTTTCGTGATATAATGTGGTAGGCTGCAAATGAATTGAAGGCACTCCAGTAAAACTCGAAATTTTAACATGAAATCAAAGAGCTGATTTTATGATAGCTTACTTTCATTAGTTCTTCAATGCAGTTTATAAAATCAATCTGAATATGTAAAACGTCTGGTTTAATATGATGATGTTCACCATTTACACTTCTGTAAAAATGTAAGAAGATTGTACATGTACTAGGTACTACTAGCCTTTCTCGCCTGTTTGTCATTGTCCTGGTCGCTTTTCACTTCATCCCGACAGCTTACCATCGCCTCTTTCATCTGAAAATATTATAGTATAGAAATTATGAAAAGAAATCGCATAATTGTAATAAATAAGAACAGATTCGATTTAACCACGTTGTTTTGAGAATTAAGGGGTAATTAGTTTAAGACTAAGCTTATGTTATTTTTCAGTGGCAATCCATCAGACATAATGAAAATACTTACAGCAATAGAATAATCGTCACATTTTTCCTGAAATCAGTTTAGAATTAAATTATATCCAATTGCGTGACCTCTTTTTAGAATTGTTCACGAGATAGTAAATTCATGACTCTCCCTATACCTTTTGGGAGTCTTGTCCAAACGCCAGAGCCACAAAAGCCAGAAGTGCAAAGCAGAACGCAGTCTTCATTTTTCTTTTCTGATAGGTGAAGCTGATGAGAGCAGTATATTCTTGATATGAGTTTTTATATTATTTTTGGTTGGTTTTATACCAAAGTGACTACCATGTGGCTTATGATGGCACGAAAGCATGATAGAACCTTGCAAGGGATAATCATTTGTGTTTTGTAGAGGCATGGAAAACCATTGTATTCCTAACAGTGTACGTGTTGAATTTCATATTTAATCCTCTTATTACAAGTTTTTTATTGCCTGAACTGGTTCCCCATGATTAAAAATCAGTAATGATTAACGTTTTAGTGAATGCTCTTATATTGTTCACCCATGCGCTTGTTCATTCTTGTTTGTGCAGCAAATTTGATATGAAATTGAAAAGAAATACTGGCAGTTGATTATATATAGATCGTTTTTGAATGCGTTGTTTGATTTGTGAAAGGTGTTCTTTGAAAAATAATGTGCAATGGTTTTCCACAAGCCTATAATAAGCGTATTTGTAGCTGTTTTTTTGATCACTAACAAGAAAACCAACATGCATTGCGAACCTCAATTGACACTTTCATTTAACTCAGTACCGTATAGTCAGCAAGGGTATGTCAGGTGTATGCCATCAAACCAATCTATTCGTTAGATATGACCACATTGCTGTGAACAACAACTACATTGCAAAATTGAATTTCCTGTTACTTAAGGGCTATCAATTGGGATAATTTACTCCAGCATTTAATGGCATGCAAACATGGGTTCGGATAAATCTATTGGAATGAAAGTTTATACGACCTCGACATTTTCGGTTAAAAACATTTTCCACCAAATAAGAATTTTCTAGCATATTATCTTTTTTAATCATCTTGCTGGTATTTCCGTGCGACTAATCTAACGGTTCTACGCTGCATCGTTTCGTGTTTCTGCACGCGATTCACACAATAAAAATTCCAAATAGGGCAGCAATGATAAATATCCAATTTCATTAAATCTCATCTAAGCAAAGTGTGGCAATTTCATGGATATTTTTGCAATGTTATTGATAATCCATTAGATTTAATTTTTTTAGGGGGGGAAGATAATTTTATTTCTAATTTTTACTTTATTGTGATAACTGAAGATAATTCGTGTCAAGTTTGTATTTCTAAATGGTGTAGATGCATTGTTTCTTAGTTCCTTGCGAGTGAATATTCATAGAGTGCATTCGCTTCCAAGCAGGGTTGTAGGTTTCGCCATTGCTCATTTGTGCTTTTTTGACAAGTGTACCACTTATGGGTTTTTTACTTATGCCAATATACAAGTATGGTTTACCCTATTCAAAAATCAAATTAAAGTTGATGGAAAATCAAAATTAAATTTTTAACATCCTTGACGTTTTTAGATTTTTATTTTTATACACGTTCTCTGACCATCCTGGATACCCCTGTTTTGAAAAGACCCCCGGGGTATCTGCCTAGCTCTGTTGGCACTTGGTAATTCGGCTTAATCTGTATCCTTTTCACATCAAATTACATTACTCTTGGGTTTTAAAATATCCATTTACTTCATATGTTTTTGTAGCGAAAATTTTGATTAATTTAATAGCCGAAATAACAAAGCAGGTTAATTGTTAAAATAAGGCACATTTTGTCATAACGCCTTTACCAGTTTCTTACGCAGCAAATGTTTTAATATTTAACTGTTTCACCAACCCCCTCCCCCTCGTGAAAATTAGTAAGAGGGAATTGCTTGGTTATTTCGATAAGGGTAAATGCTAAGTTATTTAGAAGAGGTTTCTAATTCTAATTTTAACATCTACGACGAGAAATAAAGGGCTGTCCATTAAGGGCGTCCATCGTAAAGTCGACTTTTTGGCCCCCTGCCCCTTCTTATCGCATTACAGCCTAAATGTACAACCCTTACTCCTGCCCTGGCCGTACCTGTCCCTAGTTCCACAAATGGTCCAGATAGCATTATTTCGATTAAGATAAGAACTAACATGTATAACATGAACCGTCGTATATTGGAATGTCGGTTATCCGAGGACCAATTATCCGATATTCTGATTAACCGATGTCCTGGTTAAATAAACCCTGAAAAAGCGTCATAATAAGAAGGGGAAGAGCGTGAAGATGTAAAGTCTGATTAAAAGCAAGTTGTTAACAAGTGTATTTTTGAACAAAATAATTTGGCCTTTCCATGTTCACCCGTTCACACCTATTATGCGAACGGTATTGAAGCTTATCATAGAAATATGCTTTACCAAATGATAAATTTGATTCACAGCAACTCCATGCAGGTATTTTTTTTAAATTCGGTAATGCATTGTATATTCAGCTTGTTCTTATAAAGGGCCATTTTATATTGCAGTTAAAAAAAAATTACACTATTTTTGATGAAAAAATTGTAATCGGCGACCATGCATATTGTGCTTGTTCTTAATAATATTACCTGATGTTAGAAGGACACTGTAGTAAACAACACGGATAGCACTAGGGTGCTTTTGGAGACGACCATTTTTAGGTTGATGAAATTTATGCAGTTCAATTTAAGAGAGAAATAATAGCTTTATACATTAGGGAAATGAAATGATTGATTGTGCATGCGTATCATAGTTGAACGGTTTACCTTCACCTAAAGTTTTCCTACTGAACTAGACCCATATTCCTTTTTCATATTTATATCGACCGTCTACAATGAAAAAATTAAACGAAGTGAATGTGTGCAGATTCTAATGAGATCTTATGCCTGTAATTTCTTAAAAATCGTCATTATGATCTTTGTTATTCACTGTGTCTAAGCACCACAGAGTCAAAATGTAGGTGGAGAATTTGTATTTGTATTAGAGAAATATAGCGTGGTAATGCATTTATTAATATTAATTTCAGAATCAAATTGAAACTGATTCAGGGTTCCCCCAGAAATATAACTTTCAACTTCGTTGAACTCTCCAGTTTTCTTGCTTCTTATACTTGTTTTTCCATGCGTTTGTGAATTCTCGTTTGTGCAGAAAATTCAACATAAAATTTACCGAAAATACTGGAAGACGTTTAGATAGTTATTGGATGCCCCACTTAATTTAAGCAAGGCGTTCTTCAAAAATAACCATTTGCTATGATTCCGCGGCTCGTATATATGGTCAGTTTATTTGTTCCCGTCCCCAAACAAGATTCGGTGAGTATGAAAGGCAGGAAATCTTTGAGAGAATCATAACAAGCCGTTAGAGATTTTTAGAGATTTAGAGATGACCAAGATTTTGCTAATGTACACATCTATTAGAGCTATTGTGTACAACTTTAGGCTACCAGCAAAACGTTAGCTATTCGAAAAGACCTCAGCAATGCAATTTTCTTTTTGATCCAAATAGGAATTTAAAATGTGATGTTTGAGATAGGGGATATCTATAGTCTTATGGAAAAGGCAGTTGAAATTATTTGTTGGGAAGATGTTTGTAAAGAGTAAATGTGTGGAATTTTGTATTCGATTTTTGATGTTATTTTTATGATTATTCACAAAAAATGCATTGTGTTGGTTTGAACAGTCAGATCTTACTCCGTTAAGGAGGAAGCATATTTTAATTAAAGTTCTTGTTATAATTAAGGTGTATGAATTTGCATACCTGTTTGGAGATCCAGTTGGAGATTTGCTTTTTGTAGTAGACGAGCTGAAGTCCGCAACAGGAAGGCGAGGTGCGATATTCAATGAAGTAACAGACGAAAGCTATTGAGTGACGTTTCTCTCCACTTGGAGCAGCAACCCTGTGGAAGCAATGGAAAGCTGATCTTGCAAATCGACTTGGACATCAAACCTTAATATACAAAGCAGGACAATGACTTAAAAGGCACCATTATGCAACTCGTATTGTTTGTTAGAAACTTACTTCATTTGTCAATTATACATTAGGAAAAAGAATGAGTTAATGTAGGCCTATTCAATTATTGTAATTTCAATCCAAAACAAGAGCTCGTTGCTTTTAAGAATCCATATGTGGTCCTATTTTTCCATACAAGATACCCTTATTTCTACATCGGCTATTAAGGTTGTAGCCCTTAAATGTCGCAATATTTGTCTTGTCACTTAGCAGAAATATGAATTCAACTTAATTTTACTCGACAACTTTCTGCCAACAAGGATATGCCAAACCATCCATCAACCCAATTTATTTGGTAATTACCGCTGCATTTTGGGTGGGCTTCCCCATCAACATTGCCTAATTGAATTTCTGTTAGTTTTAAGCTATCCTTCGGAAAATAATTCCAGCGTCTAATGAAATGCAAGAACAATGGAGGAATTATCAATTTCTGCAGCATGTGCAAGAAAATTTATTTCAATAGATCATTATGAATTTACATTTTTGAGGGGTTAATTGTCGAAGAAATAGGCATTCGCTGGACGTTTCCAGTGGTTTCTTAACGTCCACCAGCAATCATTTGGTATCTGTTGTATTCGACAGCGCAGCAGGCGTCCTTGTCGTCCTCTAGGTCCTTGTCGGACAGTGGTTCGATCTTGTCGAAACAGCACATGTGTGTGGTTGTGTCGTACGCCTCGTTAGCGCCGTAGCAGCACGCCATGGTCGAGTCGGAGGAGTAGATCACCTCCCCGCAGCAGAATTCTTGACGATAGTCGAACATCTTTTCGCCGCACGCGTAGAAGTTGTAGTCTTCGCGCGTGAAAAGCTTGTTGTTGTAACAGAACTGGGTGGTGTGGTTGGTGATGGCCTGGCCGTCGCAGCAGCTCATCCAAACGTCTTTGTTGCTGCCTTCCGGTTTGGGGATCAGCGTGTTGTCGTCGCAGCAGATTTCCTCTTTGTCATCGTAGAGCTCCAGTCCGCAACAGGCAGGCGAGGTGCCCTCTACAGTGGTGTGAAGCTTGAAATCGGTTACGCCGTATTGGTTGGGTGCGATTTCTCCCCACACGGAGCAGCAAGTCTGTAGGAGAAATTGAAAGCGGATCGTGAGTATTTTGAAGCGATATGGCTTTATGCGTGCCGTTATACCACCCTTGAGATGAAATAACGTTTCGTGGTTGGGGAATGGGGTTCAGTTTAGTTTAACTCATTATCCTACTGTCCGCAAGAATGTCATACGAGAACGAGTGTAATCCATCAACCCAAATTATTCGGCAATTAGCCACCGCACCACCATCATTGACAAATTGAATGTCAGTTAACATCGATAAAGTCTAGCCTTTGGAAGAGAATTCCAACGCCCAATGGTATGCGTGAAATAACGTCAGTAGTATGACTCCCAATGGCCTTAGTTTTTCGTCAGTGGAAAGGAGTGAAAGGTTCTACAACGTAGGTGGTTTCGTTAAGATTCCCTCCACCAAATAAGAATTTATTTGGACAGTTTTGTGTTTTTTCTTCTTCTAAAAGACCAATTTACAGATATTCTCTACATTTCACTTCAGTAAAGGGGTTCATTTGATATTTTTTCTTTTTTTGTTCCATTTTATATCGATTACATTTTTTTAAACAATGGGAAGATTTTCACTTTGAAAATTATTTCTTTCCAAGTTATTCGGCCTTAGATGCGATAAGACGTTGGTCTGCAATGCAGAAACTGTCTAGAGCTATCAGAAATTGGTGTTTGTAATGATGTTGATCTCAGGGTAGCACTCACCTCCGTTTCTCTGTCGTAAGGCTCGCCCCCGCAGCACATGCCCCAGCCGGGCTTACCGACGTCGCCTTTCTTGGGCTTGATCTCGCCTTCGCAGCACGCGTGCGTCGTCGTGTCGTACGTCTTCAGGTCGCAGCATTCGGTGTTGCTGTTCGTGTTTTCGACGATGGCGTAATCCAGCAGCTCGTACGTTCCTTCGTCGGTGTAGCCGTACTTTTGGCAGCACAATTGCGACGCTGAGTAGTACATGTCCTTGTTCCCGCAGCATTGGGCGCCCTCTTCCAGTTCCTGAACCGCTCCGTCGCAGCACACCTGCGTGGTCCAATTAAAGAGCTGTCGGTTGCAGCAGCCGTAGTACGAGTCTGGGTCCGGCTTGAGGATTGGCTCGCCGTTGCAGCACTCCTGTGTGCGGTAATTGAAGAGCGTGGACGTCTTCGTCGCCTCATCATAACAGCATCCATAGCTGTTGCTGTCGTTAATGCTAGGATGTTCCACAATCTGATTGTGCATGCAGCAAATCGATGTCTCATAGTCGTATGGTTCGCTGCCGCAACACAAGCTTCTTTCGTTATCCCTTTCGCTCAGGGTGCCGTTGCAGCATATTTGCGTTTCGCTGTTGTAGGAGGTTTGGGCTGTGGAGTGAAAGTAAATCGTTGTCTGATTAATATTCTCCGAAAAAAAATCTTCCATCGTACCCGAGTGGAAGTGCTGCTTGGACATGACCACCTATTTTGCAACAATTCTTTGATATCCAATGTGGGCCAAATATACTGTGTAGACATATATGACGTGTATATTCCATGTATTGATTAGATTAGAAATTGGCCCAAACGGACAAAATCACCATATTATTTGCACTACTGTTTACAGGGATTGTCACCCCTACTTAAAAGACATGCATTAGACCTACTAAACGCGTATTGAAATGAAATATTATCTCGGTCTACATGTATTTCTTATGGTAACTTATATTAACTTATATTTGTTTAAATTGTATTTGTAATGGCATATATTAAATATAAAAGGAGTGAGCAGCAATGAGCTTGTCTCTAGTAGAAAATCGAATATAATAACCTAATCAAATAAATATACAGGTTAGATGACATTTTCGTCACAACGTCGTAATTAGAGGATAAATTTGAAGGAAATTTAAAGTTACATGTATGTCCAATTAAAATCACCACAATAGATACACTAAATTAACAATTTTACATTCTTTTGCAGTTTGACTGTTGCCCTTGATTAGATGTACATATCTAGTTATTTTAAGGCACATGTTTCCATATAATGCCAAGCATGCAGCGAGATATGACTTATACACAGTCGTGGTAAATTTAGCCCATATGACTATATTCAACTAATATAGAAGATTCATATTAATCAGGACAACATGCATTGACATGTACAAAACTCAATTTTGCAAATATGGGTACAGGCATTTCAATCGACTGTTAGAAATTTAAAACTTTTACCTGATGCTAGAACTGCCACCGTAGCCAACACGGCAAACACCAAGCTGCTCATGGAGTAGACCATTTTTTGAGTGAAAAAGATTCTGGTTTTCATTTAAAGAGAAAATAGTGCATTTTAGCGTTTTAGCATGCTTGATAATTCAGTCATTTAAACAGACGGCTACCTTTACCTAGATTGTATCCTGATGCTTGCTGCGCTCTTCTTCACACTGACCTAGACCCACATCCACTGTCCATATTTATATCAACCGTTGACAATGAGCACATGAACGGATGCTCATGTGTGCAAATTCCACTGGGGGAAGGATGATTCTTGCAATGGCCTAGGGGCAGTTCCATGCTGTGAATTGGATTAGGATACGTCTATCTGTTACGCAATTGTTTACATGCACATGCAACAGGGAATTACGTTTGTCATTTTGGCAATGCCTCAATTCAGTGAATAGAGGAAATAGCGCTTAGAAGTGATGGCCGGAAGTCACGTGCATTGAAACAAACTTGGCACAATTTCTATGTTATGCTCATAAAAACGGTGACTGGAATTGTTACAACGGAATTATGTCATTGTTCCTTTTCAAATTGCTTATTAATACTTGGAAAATGTCAAGCGATTGCCAAATAAGGATATAGAGAGTAACAGGTTTTGAGAACAGAAGTATGTTTTCATCGTAGATAATTTTGGAATGCATCAGATATTTCCCGATAGCTTTATATGAAGAGTTGAAACCAGTTGGCGCTGGCGTTATTTTGTCTGCAATTTCAAGGAAACATTGCAAGAAGGTGTATGTTTACCACATGGTATGGTAATGTTATTAGTCTTTTTGTTTTTTAAAGTTAGGCCCAATAGGGTGCCCTGGGCAATTAATTCTACACAGAAAATTCAGCAATTATACAATTAGTATTCGAATCAGTAATCTGTTATTTAGTTTTTTAGTATGATTGGCATCTTTTTGGATAAACATTTCGCTTAATTTAACATGTCTCTACAAATTAATTAATATCATGTGAGTATTAAGAATTCATATATGGAACATAATTTTCATTTTTTTGCATTCCTTGTTACTAGCCGTAAAATACATTTGTGTTGATAAAATATTTATTAACATTTATTTTGCTGCTTCAAAGCTGTACACTGTGTGTATATACATCTTTTGTACTTCATAAGGAATTCATAGCATTTCATTTAAAAAACGCGTTATCAATTTTATCAATTAATAACGTATTGATTCTACGATTTTGTTGATTTCTAAAGATTCGCAGGTTTTAGTTGACTAAAATGATATTCTTCAACGACATTTAAATGTTAAATAAAATTAAAACAAAGCTAGGTATTATATTGTTTAAAGTAATATTTTTAGTCATAATTCTTGTCTTTAACATGTAATGTGTTAACGTAAAATATAAAAAAGAATGTCGTGTATTTTGTTCTGACTTTCCAAAACATGATTTCGGATACTAGCTGCGAATCTTTAGAAAATGATTTTTAAATCTTTTTTGGAAAATCGATATTAAAATCCATTGGGTTATACTTAATTGTGCGTGATTCTTTCTCTACCTATTACACAATGCTCCAAGATGCTTTTAAACAGTTATGATAGCCACATTGAAATTTATTTAAACCCTCCTCGAAACTTATTTAAAACTAATAAATGCTTCCGATAAAAACGATTTTTAACTTGTTTTACACGTCATGTATGGTGCAATCCAAAAGCACGGGGAAAATTATGAATTTCTTTACCGTTGTATAGTAGTTATTTTGCTTCCGAAAAACATTATAAAACATAATATTTATGTGCAACATTATATAAATACGCGTAGCTAATCTAAACAAAATATTTAAGTAGCTGAGGATAATTTTAATCATTTTTCTTTTCTGAAGGATGACATAAGGTGACATCGCAATGTTTTGGTTGTTTTACTCAGTAAATGACTTAGGCAACGTGAACCCTTGGTATATGGCAAACCATGCCTACTTTTTTGTTTGCAGTGATGGCCAGAGTTGAGGTGGCCCCAATTTTAGCTGACCATGTCCAAGATGTTATAGCATTTAAAAATGACAGGTACTCCGCTCTCTCAATTCTCAGATCAAACCCAACTGAGTTGATCTGATATATAATTTGATCTGAAAACTGCAAGTTCGATGTGTTTTGAATACGTCTTAATATCCACAACCCTGTTAATACGGTTTACAAACTCTCATTAAGATAATCGCATTTAAATGTTCAATAACATGTAGACATGTTGAGTAAAATCTTACGCTAGCTAAACTAAATATAAAACAGAATAATTGACTAATATGTTTTGATCAGAAAACCTTAATCTTTAAGTGATTTCTTCCTTCCAAAATGTGAATTCTAATGCAAGTATTTCCCTGTGAAAGGATCAGATTTACCTTATATACATGTTACTGTAATTGAAATACTCAATGCAACTCAAGCAAACCTTATTTCTTGCGAAGCTCTTATAATATGGATCATAAATAATTCAACTTTTTATAAACCGATTCTCCTGAGACAAGGGCTCCTACCGCCGATAGCAAGGCCAGTGCTCTAATTTGGTTGGCTAGTAATAATTTTGGGAAATAGCAATATTTTGCTGGGTTATGAGAGAGATCGATTTTAGCAAATGCATTGCAGGACTGTCACCAATGTGAGGAATGTTTCTCTTAATAAAGTACACCTACATTAGGCGACAATCACTTCCCATCTTTTCTAAACTTCTCTTTCACATTCATGTGGGTAAAGGCGTGCCAAACATGCCATGTCATATACTGTTTACAATATTCAAGTAAAAAAAAATTCGCAAATATTCTGCAAAAATTTCGAAAACTTCCAACTAAAATTTTAAAAACATTCTGTTAAAGAATGTACAGAAATTTCTGCTTAAAGTTGGAAAATATTTTGCAAACACCCTGTGATTGCATCTTAAAATCCGTCTTCCAAACTGTTCAGAATTTTCGGAACTGGTTCGAGGAAAAGCAGGAAATAATCCGCCATAGGTTGTAGGCTCAATTTTTATTTTTTTGAGTGTGCTAATACAACACTACGTTTTGTTTTTTGCATTTCAGCTTATAAAAAATGCCGTTGGGGAAAGTTTTTAGGAACTAAAATATATTAAAGATAAATTAAGCCCTTATTTCCACGTGCTATTATTTTAGAAATATCGCTAATAAAGAAAGCTACATGTAATTCACAGTTCGCTCTGATTGACCATTTGCCCCCATTGCTCTTTAGAGCAGATTTGCCAGTTAAATAGGGGTTTAAGACCTACCTACTTATACAGATGCATGTAGCCGATTTTTCAGTGTTTATCAAAAAGTCGATAACGAACATGTATGTACACATATGTACACGCTGTAAAAGAAAAATATAGTACAATCACTTGATATGGCCAATGGTTGAAAAATAAAACAATTTTCCAATACAAAATATCGATTAAATAAACGTTTTTGTAATATGTCCCCGAATCATCAGTTATTCTGGTTGCACCACGAACTGGTCCTGCCGAAATGTTTCTCTTAACAAAGTACACCTACATTAGGCGACAATCAGAATTCCTGGTCAAAGTCGTATATTTAATCACGATGTGCTTTATAGCAGTCAACCAGTATCATAATTAGGTATATCAGCTTACGATCGGTTGTGTTACTTGGAGGTCTTTAACCTAAACCTCCGAGATGGTGGAACTTATTATTTCTGTCCATGTGAAAATGAAAATAAGTTATTATGAATTGTTGGGGGGGGCTTCGGTTAATCAGCGAATTTTAAATTATTTCTATAAGCAAATTTTAAGTTATTTTGGAAATACTTCCGTATCTTCCCTGTTTCAAATGTGCACATCCTATATATATTTGAACTTCACTCGATGAGTAGAGTTGAAAGATACATGTGTTAGCCATCGGAAGCCACCGGTTCTACCAAAAACCGCACAAAATAATCACAAAATAACACCAAATGGGGGCATCTCTGCATGGCTTGCGTTCATGCGGCTTGCCAACGTACATGTATTTTTCGACTTTTCTGACCTAACCTAACCTAGCCTAACCTGATTGAATCTAGCCTAACCTGATTGAACCTAGCCTAACCTGACCTTATCTTTGTATCTTTCAACTCTATTCATCGAGTGAAGTTCAAATATATATATATATAGGATGTGCACATTTGCAACAGGGAAGATACGGAAGTATAGCCGTTATTTTTATTTACATTTGCTTTTGAATGCCTGCAGATGTTCAAAGCACCGTTAGTACTATATTTTCTTTGTTTCATTCTAAAAAGAAACAATTTTGTCGATTGTGAAGGCGATTCAACGTATTAAATAACAAGCCACAAACACTAATATCTACTAAGCGCTTACTACTTAAAATCACAACAGAACAGCGTAGCTTGTTTTCACTTTTAATACCCACGAATTGCGAATTATTTTACAATTATGCAATGTGATCAACTTGCGTCATATTCTGTTTCAATCTCATTAGTCGACTCGCCAATCGGCGAGCATCTTCAGAGCTGCTCAACCGGAAGCGTCGCAGCGCAGCAGGCGTCGTGCTGATTCTCCATGGCTTCCTGGGTGAAGGCCTGGACCACGCCTTGGCAACAAGTGTGGGTGCTTTTGTCGTACGGCTCCTTGTTGCCACAGCAGCCTTGCGTTTGGAAGTTAAATTCACGATCGCCGCACTTAACATTGTACCGGCGTGGCGTGCCCTCACTGGGACACGTGCCGTACATGTGTAAGGGCATGAGCTGGCCGTTGCAGCAAGTCTTGATCGTAACCTTGTGCAGTTCCACCTCCACCATGGTGTCGTTTATCCACAGCCAGAAATAATCTTCGCCGCAGCAGAATTCATTATTGGTGTCGTATTCCGCAGTCTCACAGCAAGAATCCGGAGCGCTGCTTCCACTGCCGTTTTTGATGGTCTCCTCGCCCCATGTCATGCAGCACAGCTGTAGCGAAAAATCAACGTTATGAAAGACTAAGGCGTGGAGCTGACTATTGTAGACATCAGTAGCTAACCTTTGTTATATCCACATATTTCAATGTACCGCCACAAGCTGACGGCTGCCAGGTATGTGTGCTACGGTGCTTTGAAAAATATGAATCTAGCAAAAGTTAGCTACTGATATTTCAGTTATTGTCAGATATTCAGATATTGTCAGTTACATGCAGTGGTGTAGTGGGGCCGGAACGCGCCGGTACGGCGTTCCGGTACTTTTTTATGAGCCGGAACGGCGTTCCGGAAC
>JAQIXS010003719.1:0-17224 GCA_034700785.1 Rossiulus vilnensis | reverse complement strand
AGCAAGCTAGAGGTGTAATAAAGCACCTTTTGAAATTTTAAGTGCCAAAGAACCTTTATAACACCTTTATTTTTAAGAGTGTTGTCCTAAATGTAGGCCATATAAAATTTGTGTTCAGACTGGAATTAACTTATTTCCAGGCCGTGCATTCATCAAATAAACACACATTTTATTCGTTATCGGCATCAGGATGTACATGCAATGCAAAACGCAAGCACGAGTGCAATCCTGACGTTGAAAGCAAAATTAATGGGGGCCCTCTTGTTATTAAATTCACGTTGCTGCGTCTAAATAGATTTCTGTAATGGAAATTTTGTTGCTTTGAAAATGCCAGATGCTGCAAAGAGTCGTTAAACCCGCGAGCAAAATAGTATTTGCTTCTGGTAATAATCATAAAAATGCATATTCCTAACGATACTTTGGCAAAATTGAAATTTTTCCACGCAAAACGATTGCTTTCACTCGAGATCAGCAGTCTTTTCTGTGAATGATAGAAGCGTTGTCATTAAGCGCACATATTTTAAGATTTATGCATAATTTATAACGTGGATGGTTATATAACCATCTTCACACGCAGTCACTGATAGATATTGACATTTTGATACTAAAATTTTAGTGAAAAGGCACTTCTGGTGCGGTATGTACTGGGACTGTATTGTTGCTGTTTGTTGATGTCATTTTGGTATTAACAACTCTTCATGCTCAATAATTTTTTTTTATTTGAACAATGAATTCTATAAGTACGCGCTTTTACAAGTATTAAAATATAACCCATAAAACATTACTAACATGTTTTATTCAATTTATTTTTATCCAAAACTGTTTCTTTTTCATTATTTTTAATTAGTCCTTGAAGTTACGAGTAGTTATACCAAGATTTGTCAATGATTGGTATATACAAGCTAGTTACAACATGCTGGGAATGTTAGACAGGGGATTTTAAGTGGTTATGGACCAATTTAACCAATAGTTGTCTGGTATTTGTGAAATTTACTTACATTAAATGATATAATTCATACATTATTCTATATTTCTCAATCTGCTGTATTTCGAGTAAATTTGACTTTAATGCATTTAATTGTGACATTACAAATTTGTCACTGTCTTGACAATTTATTTAAAAGTTTTGTGTGCTACATTTTGGTTTTATTATATGGATTTTATTGGAGCACCTAACCAGGAATGTGTAGATACTTAAATCAAGTTGTATCAAGTACAGAAACGCCATTGGATGTAGCGTGAATAAATTAAACTTTTTTTAAAAAATAATAATAATACTTTTATAATAACTTCCTAATAATATATGTGAATATAATTATTAAAAAAAATACACCAGTGTGACTATGGTTCAACGTGAAACAGGTTTTTAAAACTGGTCGATGATCTAAACGCAGTATAGGTGCTTTAAAAAACAGAAGAAAAAAATGGAAACTGGCTAACCGATTTTGCATTTCAGCTCGAAAACATGCAAAACAGTATGGGAAAACGTGTTGAACATCCCAATTTGCTGCTACGCTATTCTGCGGCATTTCAAATTGAGTGCATGTTTTATTCAACGAGATATCCATGGCAGCTACGAAAGAACTGAAAATGATAAAAAAACTGCTTGCATGATACGGCACAAAACAGCAGCCAATAATGCTCGTGTGCCCATATGCTCTAACTTTCGATATCGGTGGTGGTTGAATAAAAGGATGCCAGTTGTATAATTCGAGTAACCCTAGCTCACTTATGCAAGACTTTATGAGAAGAGAAATAAGAAGTGGAAAGTTATATGAACGCAAGGAGTGGGCCTGTCTGCTTAGTTCTAATCGAGTTTCACTATTTGCCCGGTATTAAAGGCTGGCCAATTTCTTATTCCTGTTTTCTGTCAAATATTTGCCGTCGCCATACTGGAATAATGAATGACAAGTACGGCATTTCAATAAGCCACTCTCGGTATCTTTTTACCTATTCCGAGGAGGAATGCGAGTCTGCGCCTGGTACATGATGCGTATCAAAAAAGTTTAAGTGCATTTGGCTGGCTTATGTTATCATCCCAATAGCGCAAAATGTAATTATATTGGGCCCTAGGGGGGCCGCGGTCTAGGGAGATGATCAGTTTTTCCATCTGAACATCGCTTACTTACACGTAATACCTTGGAGTAAAGTGCACTATGTTGTGCCAAAGCGGTAAAGGGTCATATAGATAAATCGCGACGATGTTATGTTAAATATTTTTAAAATTGTAAACATTTTTGCATGTTTAATTATAAAAATGTCCCACATCTTCGAAGTTTAATCTGTCCTTGGATAAGAGCTGGCCAATTGTTTCAATTATGAAGTTACTGTCATGATAAAATTAATCAAACGCTGATGAAAATTTAAAAAAAATATTATTGCTCTATAGAAAAATTGTTTTTTTATGAGTTTGCTCTTTTATTTCAATACATAACAATAAATTGCAGCCGGCTTAATTATCGAGAACTTTGATTGCACGTTTAGTTTAAATACAAATCATCAGGGTCACCAACCCTTTAAGCATTTTTCTGTTTATGTTATTCAATGATACAATTGGCAATATCTATAGGACTAGTATCGAAGATCAAAGTGGGCAATTTGAAAATATGCCCACAATTATAAACGCAAAGACATAATATAGAAGAAAGGATTTATAAAAGTGTACGTATACTGTACATGTAGGTTATGTTTAAGCCAAACCCAAAAAATACACGTTTGTTTCTTCAACCACTTGTTATAATTATTATAGTTATTTTTTCCCGCGCAGATATATTACCCACTATAGTCTAAGTTATTTTTATAATTTGAAAATGTCTCGTTTATTTATAAAAAATGCTGTCCTATTCAAAGGTTTCATTGAGAGCAAAAACCTTTATTTGAAGGTCTTATAACGGTTTTTTCAAGTTTTATTATAATAAATAAACAGGGCAATTTGAAATCTCAAAAATAACTCCGAACCTACTGTACATTAAATTATTCACAAGAGCAAATGTCATATGTATAAAAAAATACAAATGTTTGCCTGGTAGGCATCCGTTTTGCCCAGCAACGTTTTTGCCATATTAAAACACATGCACGTTTTACCAATTTTGAAAAGAAATGGAAAGTTTAGATTAAAATGCCTTGCCCATGTTAACATGCAACGCAATCCATTAAGATACATGTATGCTTCACAATGAGAACAACTAATGCAAAAAAATCATAAGGATTTAGGCCATTTGACAAGAGGAAGAAGCAACTTAGTAAAATTGCTCAAAGCGATTGTACCAAGAAAAAAAAGCCATGTCCACGTCTCATGATGCATTAAATATTCATCTCAGAAATGCCTATCTGAATGTACCATAGCGTGTTTCTGGGAACTACACTTGCTAAGCCGACTCCAAGATTACATAAAAGCTTATGCCTAGGCCCATGGGCTGATATTAACAATATCCTGAGACAATTGAATGAGAAATAAAAAGGAGGAATAAAGAAAACCCCCGTATGAAACATAAAACTGCGAAATACAGCGGCGTTTTTGTCTTGCCAGTTCATAAATATTGATTTTTAATGAGATCTTCGTACGCGAATAAATCCATTTTAAGGTAGTCGTGCATAATAAACTATTGAGGCACAAAAAATATGGAAAACCGGATCATCAGGCAGCCATTCAACACATGAAAAATATGCCACAAAAGGCGAAAAGTACAAGGGGAACAATGGGAAAACAATGAATAAATAATAGTGAAACAGCGTGTCAGAAGAAAATTCATGAAGCAAACGCTTTAACCTTTGCCCGACCGGAGAACCTTCCCTCGCTAAACAGTTTAATACGCTTTCAAATATTTCATTTTTCACATGATGCATGCAGCCAAATTAATTCTTGCATACACTAGTCCTCAAAGAAAATTTGCAAAGTTAAAAAAGGCTCTCAAGATTTTTGCTTGATATTTTAAGATAACTTATCCGACAACTTTGTAAACACTATGTAATTATATAAGCTAGCGGGTAAAATATTATACAAAATTTTAAACATTGTAGATAATTTATCAGTGTGCAACTAATGAGGTTTATAAGCTTAATGTTGTCACACGATTTTTATATTTAGCGATTTTATTAATGTAATGTTAAGCACGCGTTTCGATATTTTAACACAATGCATGGACTATACATGCACACGAAATATAGGCTAATATCCTAAATAATACGTTAGTTCAACTTTATAAAAGTTTTTCTCCAACAATATTCACTATCCATCTTACGCTGCATGTCATACACATAGTCTAATAATAAGTTCAAATCAGATTATCTTAACAATTTTTTGGTTCATTTCAAATTAAATTATATAAGTACTAATAGCTTTTGTCCATGTTTTAAGGAGACAAAAATAATTCAGTTTTTTAAAAATTTAAATGAATGTCTAATGTCACAATTAAATGAAGAATAATTAGTTCAACTTTATGTATGTAAACGCATACATGTATAGAGCTGAAATCTATTATTAGAAATGAAAATTTTAGAAGAATATATAAATTTTAATATTTACTTTGTTTTAAATTTCATGTTTGTTCATGCTTTTAAAATGGTTTTAAAATACTTGTAAATTGATCCTTATTTTACGAGCTCTCTGTTTAGCTGATCTTAAACAAATTTCACATTTTTTGATTGTTGAAAATATTAATAAGCAAATAAATACACTGCATTGTGTGGGATTATAAAAAAATGCTTACCGTTTTAATAACGTGCTGGTTTCGCTCGGGGATAAAAACTGCACGGATGTTAAAAAATCTGGAGAAGAAAAAAAAAAGCCATTGAATATTATCCATTCATCATTTGCTAACACAGCATTCCATTAAGAGATAACAACCATTAAAACATTGTCACGCCATTATATAAAGCGCTGTTTAATATGACACCAGAGGGCTAGCCTGACCTTACGGTTTCTACAAGGTCAAATAACTGAAATCTGATTAAATACGATCATAACGGTTGTAAAGTTCTTTTATGCAACTTCACATTCACTGGGTGCAAAATGAGTTTCCAGCTTTCGTTGAAACTATCTGTTATCAATCGTGGACGCGAAGCTTAATTTGATGACCTTGATAAGCCGCTCGCAAGTGACTTTAAAACTAAAGGTGTTCGAACTACATGTAGTTGACTTCGTTAGGCTTACGTAAGAAAGAAGTGAAAAGACATTTCGGTTTTGAATATAGTGACTCTTCTTTTATTAAATATAAACACTATAATTGTCTTCAAGAATCTAGTTGCCGATGAGGTAATTACCGCAGTTTTGCCTTGCTAAGAGCCACAAGAAGTGATGAAAGTGATGCAGATGTAAGTTCTAGAACAGATTTCTAACCAATGCCTACATGTAGATCTGTGATGCTAATGCATGCATTTCAGGATTGATATATAAAGTCCTAGTTTTCGTAGGTTTTAAAATTATGTGCAAGTACCATTAATCAGATAAGATAAGATTGAGTTTGTTTCCAGGTCAAACTTCATGTATTTCAGTTTTGTTTGTCATCTGACGTTTCATCTTTAAACATTTGTTATTCCATTATGTCTTCAATGCGATGCAACCTGATAATGTGTAACTTCATGTACAAGTTTAAAGACACACCAAAGGCCATTGATTTAAGTTAGTTATAATGACGTGATTTACCAAAGGTGTTCATTTTACTAGAAGGACTTGTTAGTGATTAAAGCTAATCAGCTATTTAAATTTTATTCAATTTGATACCAAAATATTTTAGAACCAGCTTAAAAGTAATTTTATAAAAAAACGTAATTTATTAAAACGTCAGAAATAAGTGTTTTCGTGTAAAGCAAGATACTTATTGAACACTATATTAAAAGTGTGCCAAAGCGGTTAATATGACACAATAGTTAACCAATTTGAGTTACTCAGAATTTTTTGTCTTGCAATTCTAAGCAATATGTATAAAAATACTAAGTTTTTTGTTTTTTAGTTTGTTTTTAAGGTGTCACCTTAAAACATTAATAATTAACAATTGTATATTTCTGCGTGAAAATCTACATAAAATTGATTTAGGAAATATATAGTCTTTTTGCAAGTATTTTTATAATGGAAGTACAAACAGTTGAATGAAAAAAGTATATGAATGGCTACATGTTGGCGCCAATATATCAAACATTGGTTTTCAAAATTTGATTTTAAAAATGGTATATTGATCAGAACAACAAGATGCCAAAATAAACACAGGGTATGCTTCGAATGTCAAAGACATAGGAAAGTGAGAAAGAAGTATTTTTGTAAGAATGTCTTTGTAGTGCTTGAAAAACATGGCCTCTGAGGCTGAGGAGTGAATATTTTCCAGCAAACATTCCTCACTTTCTGTTTATCTACATTCGCCTTGTTAAGCTTTTAGGAAGGAACATATTTGCACATCTTTGTGGCAGGTAAAAATCGATTCCTTACTATTCAGAAAGCGTTTCTTGCAAGCATGAAATATTCATGTTTGGCTGAACGAAATGTGATGGTGACATAACATCAAAATGGAAAATACAAATTTTCCAAATATATAAGGCATGGCAAGGTGCCTTCGTACCATTGCCTAATGGATATTGCACTAGTTTGATCTTCTTCTGCTATCAGAAAATGTCATCCAAATAGTGTTTTTGTTTTTGTTTTATACAGTTTCTATGCAGGGGTGCATTACAATAACATGTATATAATTCATGGCACCTTTTCGTACGAAAACGAAGTGTGCACTTATGAGTAAATATATACGAACTCTGTTGTATGGTTTAAAAAAAGTTTCAATGCCAAAATTGGTATTCAGGTGAGAATGTTGCACGAATGCTTGCTGATTCTGAGATATTAATTATTTCGTGATATTTCGTGTTGATTAACAGACATTTTGAAATGTTTTTAAACAAGGAATAAAACATTGTTCCAGTTTGAACGATATACATGCATATGCAGTGTATATACGGATAATAAATACATACAAATCAAAAAAACTTATGACACCTTTAAAAATAAGTTAAAAAACAATTTTTGTTAGACTTATAACCGCAAGAGCCAGTTTCTGTTTTCAAAACATAGAAACAGTTGGTCATTTATAATTTATGTTGTATTAAAAGTTGATTCACATTATTATATTAGTATTCAATGTGAAGTAGCGTTCAAACACGTATTTTTTATGCTTGCTAAAAGAAGTAAAAATAATTTGTAAAGCATACTTGAATATTTTTGCAAGTTTTCTACTATGTTTTCTATTAAAATACGTTTCTATAAACGTTTTCTATTAAAATAATTGTTTCTAATATTTGACAATATTTAGAATATTGCAGTAAATTATTAGAGGTATTTTAAATTAGCCTGGAAACTTACTAACCTGCATCGTATAACAATTTAATGTCAATACAAGCAACTATGATAAGCAAGAAAGCGTTTTTATATAAATACTGCATAACATGTAATCCATTATTCATCTATTTTTTTTACAACAAATTCATTTATTATTATACAAAACAATTGTTTTCGGAATATTACTGCATTGGTGTTTTTTTAAATAGATAACAAATATTAGAATTTTAGCCAAAATTCCTGAAGATTTTTTAGTTCTGTAAATTTTTATTATTACAGGTTTGTAACTTATTTGCAAGATTCACAATTTTCACAACAGATACTCAACAATTTTATTGCAGCAAATGAACTAAAAGTTTTTACTGCAGTTTTTTTTCTGGCGATTATAATTCTAAAGAATGTTTATAATAGCAGTTATTAAGAGCACTATATTATCTGTTCAATTTTAAAAAAAAATTGCGCAAATTTCATTACGTGTCATTTATTTTATCGGGTGCGTGGGTTGAATCGTCGTGGGCATATGCCTGCTAAATGGCGACCAAATTAAAAGTTGCCCTAAAGTTTTACTGCAATGCTCCAATTATGATAATGCTTAAGTAGGTTGTATCAGCTAGCGTTTTTATGTTTCGATTTTTTAAAAGAAGTAAACCTTGCAAACTACATGAAAAAGCTCATTTTCGTCTTATCATTCGCTCATTAGCCTTTAGGTTGCACGCTACGTAAAGATAAGCACTGGCATGATGACACTTATTTTGTAATCTGTAGAAATTATCAGAATGACGAGACGGCTACTAATTACTTTCATTAACATTTTCGAGGAAAATGTTTAGTTTTATTTCCCGTGAAATATTGAATGCAGCAAGGAGGGTCGTTTTAAAGCTAAATACTACAAAAACACGGGCTGTATCAACTTTTAATTCAAGCGTGATAAGGATTTTTATTGCTGATGTCAGCTTGTACAAATATCAAATTTACCAAAGAAGGTTTTCTAGAATCTTGATAGATTTTTGCCAAGCTTAAGCTTGTTCAGGAACAAACGTTTGATATCTATTCGGTTTTAAATAGCTTTTACACTGTAGTGGTACAAATACAAAACGTTTTTTATAGCCATTTTTAATTATTTTAAAATACTATTTTGCTAAACTATGAGGGGAAACAGCATCTAAAGATTGTAAACCTTCTCAAATATGGTTTGGAGGTGGGTTAATACTGAATGTCGTACTTACCAGTGGTGTACTGGTCTGGTGGTAGCAAAGGATAATTGTTAATGGGAAGCCCATGTAAGGCATTTGAACGTTCATGCCTAATATCATTCAAGCATTCTCCAGCTTCACTCTCTGGTTGCCACCTAGAAAAAAAAAAGTTATTGGCAAGCAAAGTTTCAGTAATTCATCACAGCAGCATCTTTAAGTATCAGCAACGAAATGCTGTTAGAGGTTATTTTTCGTTGCTGATAATTCATGATTAATATTTCCAACAAATAAAGTGCATAATTGCTCGGTATCTACGAATTAATCGACGAATACCTTTAATGTAGAACTATGCAACTAGTGTTTTGCCAAAATTTAAGTTAAATGTATATATTAATGCTTTAGTACTTTAACAGGGTTGCTCCAGATTTGGGAAACCTGGAAAACCTGGAATTGTCAGGAAAATTGGGAAACATGTACAATTTAGGAAATAATGATTTATTTTGAAAAAGTCAAGCAAACTTAATATTAATATTTTATTTACGTTCACATGGTCAATGCGTCTGCTAGAATAATAAGTCATTAAATTAAATTCAGGTCATAAAAGTCATGGAAAGTTTTGTTCACATTATGTTCCGATTTTCGTCTGTGATAATTTTTCATTGGTCAGGGTGGTCAGGAAAATGTTCAAACTGATGAAGTCAGGCAAGTTGAAAATATCATCTCTTGGGGAACTATGTTTAATAATAACTTACACGTACATGTAAGTGCAAGCGCTATTTTACAGATAAGATTTCATTAATCTTCTATGCTGAATTTTTAAACATTGACAACAATTGTAAATTTATCGATTAGCTCTGTTAAAAATGTTTGAATGTTTTATTCGAAGAAAACATTTCTTAAACATGTTTCACTATCACGTGAATTCCTAACTTTGATCTCAAAAATATTTCGAGGCCTTACAGACCGTTTCTAATTTCCCTAATATTACCCTTATGCGTGCCAAGAAAATGTATTTTAGTGCAGCAGATAGCTTTGATATTCTGCTGCATTTCACGCAGAGGCAATCGACTGTTCATTATTTGTATAGCAAGAAGAATGTAGGTTTTCTTAAAAATGGTTATTACAAAATTCGATTTAGGTGGTACAGTTCAGTTTCTTCTCCTTTGGTGACAGTGCAAATGTCCATCACCCTACGAATATTCTAACACACAAATCGAAGCTTTTCAAATAGGAAATTAGCTGTAATTCAGGAGAATCATGTAGAAGTCTACGAAATTAAGTTAATGCAATATCATATTGTTTACTTAGATTATTGATTGAAGGAAAATAAGCCCTAATTGACGTGATCAAGCTTTTACTGGTTATGCAAACGTTGACAGCTAACAATAGTGTATAATGATAAAGCAACATTAATAGGATTAATTGCTTTTTTGAATTGAAACTAACGAACACTTTATGGGAACGAATTTTTTCCTCTAGGGACTCCAATACTCGTTGCGCAAATTACCATTGTGCAGTGCTTTTTTTTATCAAAGATAGTAAGATTGGACGGTACTTTCATTATGAATGAGATGATATCAGATTAGATCATCAAAAATGCATTAGAGCTGTGTGTATAAATGCTATTTATGGTGTTTTACCCCTGAAGGTCGTTTTACTCTGATAAAAATAAATGTTTCTTGGGCTAAAACTTCGGATTTATGGAGTGCGTAATGTGCTAAAATTTAACGTTTCAGCAAATCGCTAGTGGCGTAATAAGAGCTAAATATAGAAAATATACGCTTAGCGTATTTGTCAAGTTGGTCCCTACGTTTTTTTGTAATAAATACTTCGGCTATTAGTGCGTTTATTAATGACCATGTAGGTTTACCATATATCATAAATTTGTTCGTAAATCGTACGGGAAATATACCAGTCCGGATATGAAACAAAAAAAAACCTCTCCAAATCTCCGTATTGCATACCCTTATAATTAATAACCTCCATTAAAATGATTAAACATATAAAAGTAGAAAGGCAATCCGAATGTGATTGACTGGTTCGGTCTTATGCCCTATTTGACATTTTCTTAATGGCATCTACTTTAATTGTTGCACGACATTTAATATCCTAATGCAATACATTTCAGCGTTCACGTTGAAAATCCCAAATAATGCTCCGTGCTTTTAGGAGCCACAATTAGCCAGGAAAACTGAGAAAACGACTCTCGGTGGATTATGCATTAAATATTTATGTATTATCCCAGTCAGCACTGACAGCATTGAATGGCATGCGTTTGGGTGCACTTAAGATGCAGGATTTCTAAGACAGCATTTTTGTTGACTGGTACGTGCCAGGCATGATTAATTTTAATGCAGCTTTATTGCTAGGAATGATTATTTCGTGATTGGCAGGGAAACGTCTATTGGGATCCAATTATTTTTGTGATTATGTTAGATCGAATTTACATGAGACAACTTTAAGTTAAAAATTTTATCTTTATAATTTTCTTCCATAACCAGAAAGATGCTCAAACAATGTATGGCCAAAGAAAAATTGAAATAACAAACGATAAAGGAAAGTACTTTTTAAAAGAATCTATTTGATAAAACTGCTCGACAGTACTCTTAGTGAAAACGATCAACATCATTTTAATATGATTTATGACAGTTACTTAAATTCGGTTTTCAAAATTATGTTTTAGATTTTTCTTTCGTCATCTCGTTATTCGTCTTTTAACGTTGACGTTTATAATTGTTATCAAAGGGCTTTATCATATCTCATGAATATTTTTAAAATAATTATGTAAACTCATCTGGTTATGAAAAGTCTAAATGTTTAATTTTTCCTAAGAAATTACCGTTATTTACTTTAAAAAAGAATAATTTAAGAATATTTGTGTTAAATCTCATTTTTAAGCGAAACAATTTTTTCACGTAATTGAGAAAAAGAGATATTCAGTTAATTGGTAACGATTAAATGGTAACACATTTCTAAATGAATCGCCCTAATTTATTTTTCAATTTGGCCTGCTGTTAGTAGTGATATAGTTAAACACAAAGGTATAATTGTACTATGCAACGTTTGTGTATTTAAACTAAAATATGGATATTTTGCATTTTTCTGCCACTAAACTAATTATTTACTCCTTTTTTATATTTTTCTGATCTACACTTTCTGAAGAGCCCGATTTTTTATTTGCAATCTAACATTCACTTACTAGCCAAACATATAAAGAGGAGCAAAAAGTCTTAACTAGCTTTTATTTCGTTACAAGCGGCTAAACAGTGGTCCGGTAATAACTGAGTCTAAACTCTAAACATGGGGTTAATCCAAATGCAATTAGATTTTCTCACCAAGGTTTCTTTCGAGACTTCTCAGTTTAATTACTCTTAGTGCCTGCCGAGCAGTTATAAAAAATGTAGTTTCTTTCTCTGGTATAAATTGGCGTTTATTGGCAAAAAAAATAGTCGTTGGCCCTCTTGAATGTCTGCTAGGAGTTGGTTGGCTTTGTTCACAAACGTTGCCTCCATTGATTTGGCTGCACCAACTAATTGCAGTGATATGCAAAATCCCCCTCGGGTGTGCAACATTAGGAAATGAAGCAATAAATGGCGAACTACCCAGCGGTTAATTTCATATTCCTCGTGAATTTGTTGTAATCGAGCGCTTAATTAGGAAGGCCCTGGGAGATTTCCAGAGGGCCAAACATCCTGATAATGCTCTCATCCAAATATGGAGCATCCATCGATTGGGTGCGTGGGACCGTGTCTTTAGGACCCTCTCCTAGGAGAAAAATTATGCTAATCAACGTGTCGAATCTCTTATCGAAATTTTCTGAGATGTTTCCGAAAAAGGAAATGACGAAGCTACTCTGAAACTGCAAATTTAATGTAAAATCTAGAGGTTCATGGTGATGATGAAAGTTGTACGTTTGTATCTAGGGTGTCCCAAAACTCACGGTGTATTTCTATGAAAATTTTTTGAATATATTTTGATAATTTCTATTAATTATTAAATCGTTTGTTTTCAGACCCAAAATTGAGTATACATTTTCAAGATTAAGGTGCATGATACATTTGTTATTTCTAAAAAGTGCGTTATGCGACTTATCCTTAATTTTGATTTTAGAAAAAATGAATTGTATCGATCAAATAAAAAAGATTGGCTTAATGGGTTATTTTTATACTCTTTAAATGAATAATTAACTCATTTTGTTTCAGACCCCTAATATACGATGCATATTCATGATTAAAAAACATGAGACGTTTATAATTTCTGCAATAACCTTGTATTTGTAAAACTTTAAAATTATTTTTCGAGCTTATAAATAAAGTTAAATAATTGCAATTCTGACATTTACTCCATCATACTAATTAATACAAAAACATATTTAAAGAAGTTGCAAAACACACTCATAATTATATTAAAAATTAAATTTGTCTGAATAATAATTGCATTTACTTGTGTAATTAGATGAAAAATTGAATATCTCAATTAAGAACCAACTTTGACAACTCATTACACAATTAAATGTGATTATTTTTAAACCTAACGTTCATTGTTTCCCCCTAATAAACGTCTGCATGCATTAGTAATAGTTTCGAATTATTTATATAAATATATTTTTTTATCAAATTTCAGTAAATTCTGCACGGTTGTAAAAATTGAAATATTAGTGGAAAGATTAGATATACATGTGTTTTTATTTGACAATATCCTCTCAGATCCGCAATGTGTGATGATTCATATTCAATCCCGCTTTAAAGTATTGAAATTAAATAATTTTTTTAAGATTTCGATGTCAATTCTCCTTTAAAAACCATGAGTTTTTGCTATTTTTTTTTTTTCATGTCACCTGCTTTCATAAAATGTGAAGTGAATAAACACTTTTAGGACGCCCTGTAAAATATTATTTTTCTCACTTTCGAGGAGTGTCAATAATTGTTAAGGTTGATGGTAAACGGGTAAGATCTGGCTTAATGTTTGCCCTGAACCAGTTACTGGTGCCTTGACCCAGGGTTAGGCTGCTTGAAACTTCGATAGTGCATTTCCAATATATCTATTTCCCGTTTCACATATTCTACTTGAATATGCAAATGCGCTCCATAAGACACTGAATTGGGTCCATTGAGAGGATATCTGCAGAAGATAAAAAACTGCTGTATCGCGGCGTAAACTTGAATGAAAAATCGATTTTTCTACCATAATCCAAGCAGAAATGGCAATCAGCGCTCTGGTAGACAATGCAACGTATGATGAACAATATACAGAGTGCGTGAGCATAATCCAAATCGAAAATCTGATTTGGTTACAGGGTGTGCTCGATTTATGTCCTAGTTTGTTGATATTGTATGCGTTTTACCTTAAATATAACACATCATTTACGGCATGTGTAGCATACGTATAGGACTGATTATTTCTTGTAGACTGAATAGCGTTACAATGAAATTTATTATATTTGCCAGATGATGACTTGAAAATGCACTACACTATTAAAAGATGTCTGTGCAGGCAACAGGGAAATTTAGATCAGCTAAAATGCCAGCTTTAAATTGCTAAAATCTCAAATATTTGATTATGATACTGCTCTAAAGAGGGCGTATCTAATCACACGTTTACACTGATAGCGGTTTCCCTTCTATGTAATCAAGGATATTTTTACAAAAAACCTGGAAAAGAGACAGAATTTAAATTTATTTCTTATGGGATTAAGTTGCTTGTGGATTTATAATTTTACATACAGCGTGTAATTAAAATTTTAAAGAAATAATCATGAAAAATTAACAATTTATTTAATCTGAATATTTCGGGATGCATCTAGGAAATGTTTTATTTGCTATTTCTATCTAGCTTAATCAAGGGTTTTTAATAAAGATGTTGGCTCTTTAGTGTTAGTAATCTGTGCAAAAAATTAGTAGATGAGAATTCTAAAATATATAAAGCATTGGACGATCAAATGACATTTTTTGTAAAATACATCTGCTTCAATTTTGGAAAGTAATATCTGGTGGATTCACTCGCTTCTATCCAGCGCTTGAGTTTTTTTACCTCTTTGTTACGGAGTAGTATTTTCCATCATTATACAAATTGCTAAATGTCAGATCAAGTCTGAAGACGAGCATATCTTGCTCATTAAAATACCTTATCCACTACGGGCATATCGTGCAAGGATTCAAAACTGCCAGCCTCATTTGGAGTCTCATTTTCGTATCTTTTTCTTCATCCTCCCAGGAAATTCCTTTTCTGGAAAATGGTTTATTATTCAAAAGAAGACGAGTGTGACCTCACAAATGAATTTCGACCATGCTTAAGGTGTCTGAAAAGCCAGTGGAGATCCCACAGAAAGGCTTTTGGCGGTAAACCTGGATCAGTTTTAGTGACACGCAAGGAAGTGCCAAGGTGTCGGGGTTGTTAATCCGACAATGTCGAAGGCTTTTTTGGGCCTTGTTACTCCGTCTATAAGTTTTCGTTTCACGAGGGGTAACTAATCTGCCAGGCGTTGCTGCCAGGCGCTTGAAATTGCTACTTTCAGTGCAAAGATCCCCCAACCTCATTTTATGATAGCTAATAAAGTGAAGGGGGAATGAGCACCAACTGACATTAATGGCTTCAACTGTGAGAGGTTACTCGAATAGACAAGAACGTTTACATTTTGTACATTTGCGGCCGTCTTCTTTATATTAATTTTAATCGTAGCATCTCCGATTTCTAATGCAGCAAATCTCGTATTAAGCCCATCTGCTCCCCTTCAGCATTAAGCTTAAAGGGGATGACATTTGATGGGTTTTCGCTATTAAATGCATGCAGTGATTAGCACGCAGGAGTTGATGAACAATGCTAGACCCACCTTTGTAATTTTAGAGCCAGTTGCCTTTGAAAAATCGCTGTTATGTATCAGTGTATCATATGGATTTTGACTGAAGTTTGAGGAAGGTCAAAAAACCTATTTTTGAGCGAAAAGCGAAAATTGATTTTTGTTTGCTATGGATATTATTGCATTGTTTGTTAGATAAAACGTGACGGACCTAAAAGCAACGTAATATCATACGTCAGGTGCCAACTTGTAATGAACGTCCATTTTTTAAATTATGCTTCCTAAGTGTCGGACAATTGTACACTTAGAAATTATAAGTAATATTCTAATTTTTTTGGATTAACACAATTTTATTAATTTGTCTAGTGTTATTTCAAAAAAAAATTGTCATAAAAGTTTGAGTATATGGCGATTAACTCTTTTTTAAAATAACAAAAGGTTAAAAGTTCCACATATATTTTATACAGAAAATAGCAATATATTGCTATGTGTCAAAATGTGGTGAAGGAATATCGCCTTTGAACGAAACAGTGCCTACATTTTCCTTAATTTTATGCATGCTTAAAGAAACTTTTCATGAAGTCAGTAATGAAAAATTCGTAAAATTCCTGAAAGTGTTTTGTTTGCTATCAAAAGGATTCGCAAAACTAAGTTAAAACGTTTTGCCCACTTATGGCAGCCATTGTTAGAAGTCTTTTTGTTCCATGGGTTGGTGAGAGTGTCTTGGTAAATAGGGGCTACATGTATACTTAGTTGAGTGGGGTTTGGATCGGAGTGCACATTTGTGATTTCAGATTTTTTAATATTAACACAATGCACATGTCAGGTATTCATTTACTCAAGGCCTGGGGGCACAATCAGCTTCCTTTGTATTAAACGTTGGGATAATATTGATGCTGTATTCAGTGGGCTGTCATTGTCAAGCTTGTGTGTGGAATATGCTTGATTTATATACGACAAGGATATGTTTAATGTGGGACGTTTTATTTGAACAGCAACTAGAGATTGAGACCACTTCTAAAATTTCTTCATAAATGTTAAACATTTTTGTTTGATATGCCTACTTGCTAGTTTGGCCTTTATTCATTGAATTGGTCCTTGATATTGTTTTTCTTTAACGAATGGAGCCACTTTAAGCTGCACAATTAAATGAGATGCGGGCACTTAATATTGTATTGTAAAACGCTTCTTATTAAAGATTTTGTAGTGCATACTTGGGTTGAACAAATACATTTAATTTCCTTAGGCATGTCTATGCTGATGTCACATACATCGAGGATCTATATAATAGGCAAATAAATCATCATTAAGAATTTTATTGATCCAGAAATAGAATAGCTTCGGTGCATTTCTTAATGCCAAATAGTGGTCTGAACTACCAAGACGGCAAATTGCTCCTTATTGCATGATTTGTAATCTGGTCAGGGCTTCAGATGACAGTGCCATGATTGATCATAATCTTAATTTAACAAAGACAAATTTGACAAAAGCGATTGTCATATACGCTCAAAGATGATTTGATTCTGCCAATCATTGTACTAATGAGCAAACATACATTAATCTAAAAAATCTTTTTAAACATCATAAAGTATATGTGGACCTGACATTAATGAAGGCTATCGATTGTTTACTGTCAACAGTAGATCATTAAAATAAACGTTAAAGGTGTTATTTGCAATAAGTCTAATGTTAGCCGGAACATTTTAACTACCATTGTTTAACATGGATTTTTGACTTTCTCAAAATCTCAGTTGTAAAAACTGAATTTATTATCTGTAATTAAGGTTTTCCATTACGTTAATTTACGTACATGTAAGCTAGTACAGTAAAACCTCCTCTAACAGACACCTCTAAATAGCGGCCACCTCTAAATAACGGACATTTTCCCAAGTCCCAGTCCCTTAACATAGGCTACTTAAT
>JAQIXS010003718.1:0-17235 GCA_034700785.1 Rossiulus vilnensis | reverse complement strand
GCGATCTGCGACACGGGGGGGGGGGGCGGACCGGCCTCGGGGGCGCTGCATGCATGCACCAGAAGACAGGGAGAAGGGGGACAAAACCCTAACCACGTTGGAAACGAGGCGGAAAAGGGATGGACGTAGTCGGAATGAAGCAAAAGGATGCAACGAAGAGAGCGAGCAAAGCGAAGAGAGGATGAAAAGGGGGAGGTTGGATGAGGATGGAAAAAAAGAAAAAAAAAAAAAAAAGTTGAGGGGGCCACAATCGATATTTTGCTCAGCTTTTTCGCTTTCGTGTTGAGGATTTGTTCATTTACTTGCCCTGCCAAACGCTAATACACAGCCACGCACATTCACTTCGAGGGACGGTGCGAAAGTAGCTCAGTCAGTTAGCTCACCTACAAACACTGGTCTAGGGGCTCGATTTGAGCTAGAAATCCTAGCCTCGAAGCAGGATCGAGACTCCGAAAACAGCCATAAAACGATAACAGGCTGATGAACGCAGAAAGGCACGTGGGGGTTCATAGGCGAATGGGTATCTTTTTTAAGATGGCAAAAAGTGTAACTGACATCCTTGGTAAAAAGTTTAAAAAATGATGGTAAATTATTTTACGAAAACACTTTACTGCCAAAAAAGTCAATTGCGTTTAGATATATCTTCTGCTAATTGTTTTTTTTTTAAGAAGCTCATGCTATCGCATGGAACATACATGTAGGTTGAAAAAGCGTTCAGATCAGGATTACATAAGACTAAATACGCTGGCATTACAGTGTTGAATCACTGTCTATAAAAATATTAAGCGAAGTTAACTAAACAAAGATGTTGTATAGGCCTACACAGAGTAAAAGTATATTTGGAAATGTTTTTAAAATATTTCAAATACGAACAAAAGTAAAACAAAGATAAGTTGATGAACAGGACCACGTATAGCGTAACGTGAATTTAGGCTAACCCAAAGGACGCCCACCTTTTTTTAAAATTCATTTCATTTTATAAACAAACAGGATATTTTCTATTTATAAAAAAGAACTCAGACCGCAGTAGACGAGCAATTCTACAAAATAAAATAAAATAAATTTAAAAAAGCAAATAGGCCTATAATGTCGGAATTACATGGACTTGCTTGACGTGCTAAAATACTCTTTATTTCCATAGTTTGAAAGGGAATCAGTTAATATATGAGTCAAAGCTTATGCTCTAGCTCATTAAAAATGCATTCATGACGTCAACAAACAGGACACCGACGCGACGTTAAGACAGTCGTGGGACAAATTCTGATGAGTCAAGTAGCGATTTCGTTGCCTTCAGAAAAACGATATCGACACGCACGGAGTTAACCCCTTTTAACACCGACTATCAAGTTCCCAGCACCGCGTGCTCAATCTGCTAGAAAAGGTCATGACCTCAGAAGCCGCCAGGGAAAGGTTTGAAACCGATGGACGTCTAAACACAACTGAATCACTGGAAACAACAAGTGGACGATGCGTTGGCCACTAAGTAAAAACAAACGCTAAATCCACGGCTCAAATCGAAGCCAGAGATTTGTCTGAATGCACGAAGAATGACCAACGACATAAGGCTCCTTCACACTGACACGATACGAGATTTAGACAGACGTTCAATTATTCTTTGTCTTGTGCGAATTTTAGCTGCTGAGAGTGCAGTGAAACATGTTAATAACGACCGATAATTTGCAAAATAGTACGTAAATATGGAGTTTCATATATCAAGGCCATTTTTGTGCAGGGACGTCATATTGTTCCTAAAAGTGACGTCACTCAATTCTTTCCCAATTTAAGCCCGACTCATAAGAATGCCCAACATTCAGAAAGTTACGTATTTTTGCTTGAAATACTTATGATAATTGCTAAATTTATATTTTAGCCTTGTAGAATTTGTTGTCCACTTGGATCTGACTTATTTTTTATAATTTCAAAATGTCCCGTTCATTCATAAAAAAATTAAATAAACTTGGTAAAAACCGTTACGCGACCTCCGAAACGGGCATTTCCTCGATAAAACCTCTGAAGATGGGCATCGGAGATGCATAAATCTTGTCCACTTTGGTTTTTTTTTAGTAAACAGACATTTTCAATTTATAAAAAAATAATTCAGGTCATAATGAACGACCTATTTTACACGGGGAAAAATTAACATAAACATAATAAATAAACAAAAAAATAAGCAGTTGAAGCAATTTTTTTTTCATGATGGGCATTTTTGTTTGTTTGTTTGACCAAATTAATGAACCTTTTTTTTAGAAATGACAAAAGGACGATCTGTTAACAACAACATGTCATTTGAAAAAACTACTAAGGATCTCGTAATTAATAAGATCGAAAGTCAAATGCCTAAAATGTCATTAGCATTACATTTTGAAATTATTTAACGTGAATATGAAACTAGCCTACTTTAATATTAAAATGTTATCTCATGTAATACAGGAATAGCGCTCACGTGCTGGGAGCATTGCATCATACTTTTTTGTTATAAGTAGTGCCATTTGAACAATTTCTGCCACAAGTGTCGGTAGGGAGTATCTCTGGTGAAAAGATCAGTATGTGATACTCTATCGATATCATTGTTTCTATACTGATATCACTACATGTATAGTCCTATAATGAGTTTGTTTGACTACTGATATCAGTATGGTTAATTGTTTACTAATATTACCACGTATCATTATGTTTGTACTGATATATAAACTGATCTTTCCACAAGGAAAGGGTGTCCAATTTGGACTAGGAGCGGACAGTCGTTTATGGACGGCCCTCAAATCGAAATGCTATCTGACGTCATCGCGAGCGTCACGACACGCGTTTTGGATGTGTGACGCGCGATCAATGGAAATGAAAACGAAGTTGTCTGAGGTCTTGTTATTAAAAAAGAAACAAAAAGAAAAAAAGTGCAAGTTCATGCCCGTTAGGCCTAGTTTTTGGCACGCTCCCTCGAGGGCGAAGTGATTTTTGGGGCGCCGCGCCGACAGAAACCCACACGCACGTAATCCAGTCAATGAAAAGCAAATTACGTTCATTCATTAGCTTAATCCTTCGCACCTTTATTAAAAATTAGTTGAAATTTGCTTTCCAAAGCGCCTAATGGCTCCTCTCTGCCCTCATCCTCATTCAGCCGGCGTCACCTAATCCATCAAGATGAATTATCTTCAAAAATACTTATTCAATTAAACGCGCCTTCGTCACGAATCTATTACTTGGCTTTCCACTCAACAATAACAACAATAATAATAGTAATAATAAAGAAGGCTAACTGGTTTGATGGTCGCTACAAACGAGATTGTAATAAATACATTAGGCTTAACAAAAACTCATTCATCATTTTGAACGATCCGAACATATTTTAACACTCCTGATTCCACTTAACGGGCGATGGGCAAACAATAATTGATCGACAGCCTAGCACCACCTAAATGAACCTCTCCCACCCACCCCCACCCCCTAATTGGTAAAGGTTTTAAAAAGTAATTAAAACTGCCTCAGGGTTGCAGCGCCACCTTGAACGGCTGGGCTTCCGATCGCATGCAGCGTTAGGCATTTTAATCTTGCCACTTTTAACTACATGTACTTCACGATTTATTCACCCATTTCTTAATTTATCTAGGCAAACAACGTCATCTTCACAATGAAAAAGGACTAAATACTGATGTTAAAATATCCCTTGACAAATAGCATAAAAATAATGCACTTGATTTCATTTGGATTGAAATTGTTGTTAACACGTTTTATTTAACCTTTTTTTAACATGATCTCTCCAAGATCATGAATTTCTAATAATTTCTTCATTTTGCTCAGGTCATCGTCGTGACCAACAGCATGTTCTGAAAGCGCCAACCTGTTGAGCACGGTAGTCAACAGGAAGTGGAAATCAAGGGGCCGCCATAATAAGAAGCGTGGATTTTAAGAGCTGTTACTAATTAATGATTCGCGAGCATGAATAATTAATTAACCTTAGATTAAATATTCGCACCAGCATAACACACAGGCTACAAGTATTTCACTTGCATGCACTTTTAGAAAATTTGACAGTTAAAAAAAAATGTTGACAACAATATAACGCAGCGCCACACGTGAAATCACTAAAATTCCAAGAGCTTAAAATAGCAGAAACCATTTTAACATTCCTGTGCAATGATCATAAAAATGGATGACCCCACATACTACTTTATTAAGTACTTATGACAGCTTCAATCAATGGCTTTCCCAGAAATTAATGACCTGCAGGCTGCAGACATCCCATTACTCATACGGGAGTTTATGACTTCACAGAAATTTCATAATATCAAGCAAAACTAAATTTTTCTATTGGAGAAATACATAGGGCATTAAAGTACTGTTCAGGGATCAAACAATATTCCTAAACGAACTTTTACAACCTATAACTCACACATTTCGCCATAGAAATTTAAGGAGATGGAACATGACGTCAAATACATATCCCTTTTCACTGACTTTAAATGAACTAGCCTATACTAACTTGAATCGAAGACTTCTCCGAACCTTAAGTGTACGCATGGATTAAGACGTCACTGACGCAACAAGTCACCATGCCACATCAGCGCCTCAACGGAAGGGTTGTACGATGCGGGGACCCTAGCGGCAGATTTTTAATTGTCGGCCCCTTGTTTGAAAGTGCGGCGCTGGGGCAAATATCGTTCTTATTCCCTTTGATGTCGTCCTCGAGCAATCCCTTTGCGTCCTTCGAAATCCCCGTGCGGGGAATTTCCCATATACGTAGCCATTAAAAGCAAGATGGGGGGAGGGAAAAAGTCCTAGGCCCCGCCCCAACCCCAAGCACCCCTCCTCAAAGGGGCAAGGAGACAAATTATCGATCTGGGAGAAAACGAAGAGACGACGTGAAACCCACGATAAGGAAATTAAGCGACGCAAGACAACGTACGTGGTCACGAAATGTACTGCACGACGACGACAAAACGGAACCGGAAACAAACTTTTTCCACAACATTTGCTAGCGTCTCCTTGCACCAATTTGGAAGAAGCGTGGTGGCTGCAGTGGAATAGGCTACATGTACGCAGAATCAAGGAGTACACTTGTTTTCAATAATTTAGCGATGGAGGTTTCATCTACTTTGAATAAAATTATCCAGTTTAGAACTAGTGTTTTTAATTGGGGTTTTTTAACATTTACCAGCGTATTATGAAGAACAGTTTCATACTTTTTGTACAAAGGGCATGGAAGTTTGCATAATACGCGTAGGCTTCTTTTATTCTTCATATTGTCCATGAAAATCATTGACAACGATATCCATTCCGACTCAAAACGACGCAAAAAGTACACATTTTTGCTTAAACTACTTTTTACAATTGCTAAATGTATTTTCTCCATTGTAGAATTGGTCGTCCACTAGGGCAGGCGATATATTTTTATAATTTGTAAATGCCCTATTTATTTATAAATAATAAAATAAACTTTGAAACATCTATTCCTGGAGGTCGCATAACGTTTTTTTTTTAAAATTACATTAATTTTTTTCATTAATAAACGGGACATTTAAGAATTATAAATCAAAGCTGAGAACCTAGTGGATGACCAATTCGACACAATGAATAATAAATTTTGTAATTATAATAAATACCTTAAGCAAAAATGTGCAATTCTTTGCTTGGTATTTTTGACCTAAACTTATTTCAATTATTCAGATGTAAGTTATTGATCAGTGGATAAAAGACAAATTCTGTACGAGTTCAAAGACTTACATTTTCTAATGGCTTTTATATGGTATTTTAACATTCTTTCATTAGTGCATTTAATTGGATAAGCACTTTGGACTTTTATTAAATCTTAATAAAAAAAATTTAAATAAAAAATTCATAATAAATGGTTGATGTAATTAAAGAGTTTTTCGTGAAATCTAATGAACTGCATTTATTTTCGGAGAAAACAACAAAAGAAAACCATTACCTGTAATGCATGCTAGCAAGATATTTTCAACGGCGTGATCCACTTCGTTTACAGATTTAAATAAAAAATACTGTAAACATTTGTTAAAAATATACTTGGAATTAAGCAACATGAACAGGATGCTATTCAATCAGTTCCAAGAATTTTATCAAATATTTATTTCTTGTAGATAAATTATGTGAATGTGGATCAAAAATCCCTTCCCTCTAGTCCAATTGGACACCCCTCCCCACCCTTCGTTTAAGAATAACACCACAAGGTGATGTCCTAAACTTACTTGTATTAGTGTCAAATGCTAGCGAACAAAATAATGGGACTTGGACCCAGGACATGAGGTAAAACTCACTCGCAATCACCCACCCTCCCCAAAAAAAGTAACAATCACAGCAGATTGTCAAGTTCAAAATGGCCACGATATCTAGGCGATTATCACCCAAGCTACCGTTAGCATATACTGTACTCCTGGTATAAACTCGAGTGTTGTTAGTCCATCGTCGAGTGCTTCAACCAGATCTCCACGGTGCCTTATGGTAATCGCGAGACAACAGATTTGACATTTGAATAACAAAAAAGATATGCAACCCACACCATGTCCCTGAACGAATGGTTCTCTCACAAAGGTCTGTCACTGCTCGATGCATTTCGAGACGCTGTCGCCATCTACGAAGCATTCCGCGTAACAAGGCCCTCGTGATCAAGGATGCAGTCAGTTTGCAAATTCCCTGACTTTTCCAGGTTCAGTTTTCAAATTCCCTGACTTTTCCAGGTTCAGTTTTCAAATTCCCTGACCTTCCCAGGTTCAATTTGCAAATTCCCTGACCTTCCCAGGTTCAGTTTGCAAATTCCCTGACTTTCCCAGGTTTTACAGTAAGTTGACAAATCCACCTTATTTTTTCATACTTTGGAGTTAACCTTCACATAAAATTTATAAATTCGAGCACGATTGCCGTCAAAATACATTTAAAAATTGAAAATTTGTGGGTGCACTGAGAATGAATCGTGACACTCCCTGTATCAGGCGCGGGGGCCATATTGCGTCATTCCTTATTGGTTTCGGCTGTTCCCCACAGCGCGCGCTCCTCCCTCCCCTTCATCACCCCGCACTTCACCTCACCCCTCACCGTTCCGCACTTCCCTTTCCAACTCCCTTGAGATAAAAGTACCGAGGAGGCAGGCATGGCATCAGAGTCGAAGTAGGCGCAAAAAATTATAAGTACATGTATAAAAAAAAACTTTCTCATCCACGCTATATACTTTTGAACTCCAGCATATTCTGCCTTGAAATATTCTCTCTCTTCCTTCGCCTTACCTTAGATTTTTTCCCCCCCTTCATGCTCGGGATTTGAACGATGCGACAAAAATAACTTAAAGGCGATCAGCTAGGAAACCCTTTCGCTTCTTTTACCGGATATACGTCAAACCAAACACATTAATTTCTCCCCCGTTTAACACGGTTCGTCCGATGGACACGCCCACCCCGCGTGCCTATTAATAGCCAAAAGATGGCGGCGTCCTAAAAATACATTCCGTTCGGGGAGAAAAAAAAACCCATCGCCATTAGCGCCCTCTATGGAACAAAGTAGAATCAGCACTTGACAGCTTGAAAACAGCGAATTTAATGTTAGTCCACGTGAGCGCACGTGCGCTCTGATTGGCATATTCTTAGGCCCTCCGTCGGAAAGGAAGTAAACCTATCTAATGACCAGGGTTACAAAAAGATGTTTCAATTGGGTTGCATATACTTAGTACTAATGACATTACTAATGACCGTGTAAGGCAAACCTTAATGTAATGTTTACCAGTAACGATGTCAACTCCGATTTTCATCATTTCTGGGGGCGTGACCGATGTTACTGTCATTAGTAATGACCGTGTAGGGTTTGCCAAATCATTACTCCATCATTACACGATACATACAACAGAAATAACCTTTCCATCGTTATCAACTTAAATGTTAAGCAAGGTGATCTTCTTAAGTGAGTTCATTGATAATGACGCAAATACTGTTGGTTGCGTAATGAGCGTGCAAAGCCCGCTAATCAGCGCGATTAACTTCAAATGGTCTGTCCAGCAGATACTGATTATCTCTCGTGGGTTTAAGTTGAGAGCGAAATCGCGCCGTGTCCACTTGCAAATTTCATCTCTCGACACGCCAGATTTAACACACAAAAATGATTTCCAAGCCGCGAACTAGTAAAATGTCTGACAAGTAATAACGCGGCTTAAAACCCAGACTAGGATTCAACAGGTTGGCGAGCGTGTCAAACCTAGTCTTTTCTTTTCGAAAACTATTTCCAAGTTTTTCGAGCTGCTCCAGGCTTCTAGAAGCTACTGGGCTTAGCGTCAATCACACTCAAAAACTGAATTTTTTAAAGCGACGGTAATAGCTAGGGCAGAGTAAACATCAGTCTATTTGATGTTTTTTTTTGTGGTCACGTTGTCATCACCAAATCAAGTCAAAGGGGAATTTCGCCGACCACCCCTGCCACCGATAACGTGATGAATGCCGGGATTCCAAGCAACAATTTTACTACTTCAACTTAAACGCATTACTCAGGTTCCCACCAGAAATTAAATTTTCTACTTCCCTGACTTTTTTCAGTTTTTGAATAAATTTGCCTGACCAAATGATGGAAAGTTATGATATGCAAATTCAAAGAAAGCTATGATTTTAATACCGTAACAAGCTAGTCTACATTGTATTGGATTTGATACCGTGGATTCACTGATTTTCATACCATTCCCATGCCATTACATTACAAAAAAAAACTGAAAATACGTATTCCCGACACGTTTATCACTTCTTATGCCTGCGGACACCTTAAGTTTTGTGACAACAAATAGTGATATTGATATGAAATTTCCCTGACGATTTCAAAATAAATCATTAGTTTTTATTGTTTTTTATGCATACATATTTATTTCCCACTAATGTCCCATGGACTTCTTTTAAAACAAAACTTCCCCATACATCCCTTAATTTTCATGTAAATCTAATGAAAGAGCAATGATACATTTCGCTGCATAAATACTCCACAGTGTGCTTCGGATTGACTGTCAACAGCAAACTTGCACAACTCTGGACACACGCTGTACCATCGATTTTTGGAGAGTACAGGGTGTGCGTTCTTCCAACAGGTTGTCACTCGTTCTAACCGGAGGCGCATTTCCTCACTCTCGTCGAGCGCCCCTGACGACAATCGGGGTCCGAGCTCCGAACACGAGTCCAGGCGCAAAAAAAGGGAGCTCGCAGAAATCGTCTATCGGATGATAGCGCTATCTCGCGTTTTGGGCACGACTCGAAAATGCCGAGGATCGGCCATAAAATCTTAATCTCCCCTTTTCTCTCTGCCTCATCGATTCCTGCGAAAAGGTCGTCGGTGATTTAAAGGAAAGGAGGGTGGAAAAGGGAAAGAGGGGTTATGGATTTTATCGATTTTATTTTGGGCGGGGACTAAGGGGGAGAGAGAGATACTTTATGGACGTCCCCCGCGCGAGCGACGGAATAAGTTTGCGTAACGTTTTCACTTACATAGTCATGAAATGCTTTCGCCTCGCTAGAATGGTCGCACGTATCTCTCCTTTCTGGAGCAGCACAATATAAATCCCAGAACACACTGCAAATAGAAAAGTAAAAAGTGAAAAAAAAAAAAATTAAGATAAAAAGAAGAAAAAAAATTAGTGGATGCGAGAGCGGGATTCGATCGGAGGGAGGTTCGGTCGTTCGAAGGAACAGCCTCGAGTAAAGAAGAAAAAAAAGCATATACTGTGCATAAAAAAAAGTTGTCGGAAGAGAAGCAACTTCCAGCAGGTTCCAATGCTGGCCAATAGGGGGAGGAAAGGGCCGATTTCCACAAATTGGAAGCAGCGAGGAATGAGGAGGGCCTTCTCTTCAGACACCATTTGAGGGGGGAGGAACACTGTTCGATGCGAGTGCGACTGACGTAAGGGGCGCCACTATTCATACTCCTGGTAGATGGCGCTTTTTTACATTTTTGATTGAAATCAGGGTTCGTGCTAATATTTTTTAAGTTATTTCCCTGACTAACCCAAGAAAATCTCCGTGACTTCCTTAGTACTTCGAGCACTTTCCACTGGAAATGCCACTCAAATTTCAGTGCATATTCACCTGGAATTATCCCTGACCATCCCTGATTTTCGCGAAAAATAGGAATTTCCCTGACGTTTCTGGTGCGCACGAAACCAGAAAATACTTGTCATAATGTCCAAGTTTATTTTTCCACATTAAGAATCGAGTACCCACTAGGGTCTGAGTTAATTTGTTAAAATTTGAAACTCACTTGTTTATTTATAAGAAATGTAATAAACTTTATAACTAAACGAGACTACTTAAAATTATCAAACCAAAATTCGGGTTCAGCTTTCCAGACACCTTTTTAAGATCGGGCTTCAAATTCAGCCAATGAGAGCGCGTGTGCCATCCTGGCACTAGCGCTGTCAAAGGAAGTTGAGAGGGTCATTGAAATGGGCATTCTAACGAAGTGACTATGCGGCAAAATAAGGAAGGTGCCGAAAAGGGGTTTTATTATCTGGGATTCGACACTATCAAATTCACGTTATTTATGTCAAAATTCATGATCACCATAATAAAAATGATTATCTAACATTTTTCGGCTTGTAACTTTATCTTCGGTCCAATTTTATGAACTGCACTTCTTCGCAATAAACATACATAAAGACGGAAAAAGCAAGGTCTGGACGAAATTAGTTACCGCCAGAGGTCATCTCATATTGGCCGCTATTTATGATAATGGACGGTGGGAATTTCCCTCGGCCAGCTTTCCTAGACGAGTCACTGTGCTCAATTTTAGATAATTTTGTACTCGAGCTCCGAAGAGGGCAGAAAAATGAAACTAGTTTAAAAAAATCAGGTCAAACATAAGAAACAACGCCGAGAATATTGCTCAAAAAGCAGCAGTCTAAAGCAAAAATAACAAAACTGGTAGCAACATTTTGCATTTTTGGTAACAGAAATTATGAATACTGCGATGATGAAAGAAGAGGAGGAGGGAAGGGGGGGGGAGAAGGAGGAAAGACTAGTCCATAAAGAACGTTCAACGTGGAAATTGAGACGTACTAAAAATTCAAATTTGAAGTCATTCAACACTGAAAAGGAACGGCACGTGTTTTAGATTATGACATCAGTTTTTGATCATTTTTTAAATATTCAAAATAGCGTTTTAGTGCAAATAAATTAAATAAACTCTTCTGGACTATATGTGACGGGTCTGAGCAGGTGGTGAAAAAGTATTTTTGATGGTCGAACATTTGTGGAAGTCTCCCTAAACGCCAGGATTTTTCCAGTTCCCTTGAAAAACCAGTCCAAAGTAAGGAAATATTCCACGAGTTCCGCCCTCGCCTAGGACCTGTCTGGATTAATTTATACACTTCACTTAATTTTGACCACAGCGTATTACAATGACCGATCCTGCTGAATCAGGGAATTACAATGAAATCAACATTTTCCCAGGATTCTAACTCCTCCATTTACTGCTAGGTAGAAATGCTCGAACATATCGACCAAGTTTAGACTAACCAAGCGCCATCCACCGAGGTTTTGATTGGCCATTATCGACGACGATATCGCAAATTTATTGGCATTGGAATTATACAGTGAAAATAATTCGGATTGCACTAAAGTCCCGTTAATCGCACTCGCAGTAAACACGTCAAAACAAATATCGGAGGATCGATTATCGAAGTGAACTTACCACCACCACGAGTGTAAGAACCCTGGTGGTTCTCCTAACGTTATGTTCTTTTCCCATCGTATCTAGCAGAAAAAAAGAAAAACAACTCAGAAATGCATATTTTAAAACATGTCAATTGAAAAATACTGCAATAGAAAGTAAATTGTTAGCTTTAAAGGTGGAATTTATACGGTCATTGTGAGCACGGATCGACGTTTTTCGATTAGTTTTACTATTTCACCATCAGTATTTCAGCTTAAAATGATGTGTATGGGTAATACTTTTAAAACGAATGCGTATTTAGCGTGGACACCCAGCTTAAGAATGGGCTCGAAATTCAGCCAATGAGAACGCGCGTGCCATCCTGGTTCTAGTGGTAAAAAAGTTAAGGGTTCATTTTTAGCATTACCATTACTGTCAGTAAAGGTTGCTAATTATTTATTGTGTAATGTCAGAATAGAATTTTGTTGGGGGCGAGAAACAAGAGAAAAATAGAAAGGAGTAGGGCATTTCTAAAAAAAAACCTTTATCACCAAATTATCACAGAAAAATAAATAAAATTAAAGATAACATAGGAGTGAAATGTTATCTCCATTTAATTTGGTGTCTACGATTTCTGAAAATCTAGGCGGAAATGAAAAATACACACCCAAATAAGATTACAATTTAATTCACAAATTTTAACATGCTTGATTCATACATTGTCAGACTCGTGATTACTTGGTACTCTACACTTAAGTTCCTGACCTTTCAGATTTCCCTTAATGAGATGAACGTGACAGTTTGACAGTTCAAATACGTTTAAGCACATCAGATTTAAATTGATAATCATTCGTTTAAATAACAAAACACGTATCTCAAGTTTTTACTATTGCAGATATAGCTTACGTTGTGCATGTTTCTGATAGAACGGGGTATTTGCGTACACCTGACAGACACCTTACCGCTCGACAAAACTTTTTTGACACCCTGGTACAAGGATTTACTTTTGAAGTCATTAAACTGAATTATTGCTGCAGTATTGGTGCAATATTGTAACAGTATTACATGTATTACTGTATGACAAAATAAAACTTGTAATAATAAGGTCATGCTCGTATAAAATTTCAATTTCCAAAGCATACTGTTTTGAGCATTCTATTATGGCGTCACTGTTACAATGCTGACACCATGTGGCCTTCGAGAATTCCATTGTGACGTCATACTGGTACACTATTGACATTTTAACGCCATATTTTTACAATACTGATACCAATATTGACTCATAATTTACGCCCAACTGTATTCAAAATTCAATTGATTTAATGTTGACGACACATCTTTGTTGACGCACTATTGACACCCCGCTGTTACAATAATTAAATTTTGACGTCAAATTGTTACGAGAATTTCATTTTGGTAACATATTGTTACAAGAATTCAATTTCAAGCCATTATGTTACCAAAATACTGATACCAATTTGGACGCATTTTTCTCACTCTACTATAACAAAAGTTTAATTTTAGACGCCATATTGTTACAATATTGACGCAGGAATGACATACCAATGTTGCAAGAATTAAACTGCCACAGAGGGCGAGACAGGGTCCTGACTGCCGAGCGTCAATTTCTGGCAAATCCAACAAGTCTCTCTTCAATGGAATTTGCAGAGGATGTTATTTTTGGGAGATTTGTTTTTGGATCTGCTCTCTTCGATATCCAGGAAATGAGGCAACGATCAACCCTCGACGTACACGCATTTCACCAGGGGCGACCCCTGGGCACCCCTGAAGCGAGCGGCGCTGAAGGTCACTCTCCAAAATCACGGCGCTATGCCACTGGATTAACTCGGCGAAATTAATCCGGGGGATTAGTCGATTAATCCCGCGTTCATCGCGGGCTTAATACGGGCCGCCCCGAGCCACACGCAAAAATATTTCATCAATGTTTATTAACAGAGAGAATTTTTAAAAAGTGATCTAGTTAACGGCCATTTTTCTTTGAACTTTTCTTTCTTTCTTTCGGGTTGCGCAACGGCCCGTTATCACTCCGCAAACGCCTCGTCAAAAGCCTGCGCTGGACTGACTAGCCGATATTTATCATCGACATCAAAGTCCAACGCCAGTCTTGGATTACTTTCAATTAAAATATGGCGCAATGCTTTCGCTGTTTTTTCCCTTTTTTTTTGATCGAGAGCCAACCGGGCCAACCCACATGTGGCCGAGGCGTTCTCTTGCCAAATCCAGATATTTAAATTACAGGTAGACCAGGTTTAAATTACCGGTTGAAACCTTAAGTGCGGATCAAAAGGGATGACATAGGACAGACATTTTGTGACTTAGCAGTCTTGCTTAACTAAGGAGGGAATGATGAAACAAATACCAAACAATAATTGTAACAATTTAAATGTTGACAATGTTATTGGGGGGAAACAGTCCCCTTAACCAGCCCTCGAAGGCGGAAGTGAACAGACTGTATTGTCATTTTTTATTTTCTTGCTGAGAATTATGGGACAAGTTAATACTCGAGGCCCTCAGCTCAAATCTGTTTTTGGGGTTTTGTTTGAAAAATACTCCTTAATACATTTGTATCCCGAACTAATGATTCGACATATATTTTCTGGTCAAATATAGAATGACCTTAACTACAAGTCATTCGTGTTCAATTTTGACGTCATGATAGGGGAAATGTCCAATTCGAAAGATAATGGGCTATATAGCCTGTCCAGAACGAGACTGATACTGGGGAATTGAAATGGACCACGGAATGCAAGAGCATGTTTGCAATTAATCATCCCAGTCACATAACACATGCACCATCTGTTGGGCATCGGTGAAAAATGTCATCCATAAGCTGAATGGCTCTCATTGGTTAAGGCTCAATCCCATTCACAGGAGTCTGCTTTTTGATGGACTGTTTACACAATATTTAAAAAACGTGCTTCTAAATAAGTTTATTCCTTAATACCTGTTGAAGACACATTTACATGTATACATGTATGTAAACTACGCCACAAGATTTTTTTATATTTTTGCAGCCAAATATATTGTAGACATTTAACATGGATTCTCTGAAAATGTACACGTATTCACTCCATGGATAAGCCACTTGGCAACACTGTAAATTAAATACATTGTAATTGTATTTTAAGATTTGCAGCAGATATCTTTGTTTTCCTACCTCATTCAATGCACAATTGGAGGGAGAAAGCATTGCAATAATATTTAGTGGATTTTTCATTGCAACGAAACCACTGAAGCAACAAGCACTTGCTATAGCGAAAGAATTAAAAAAAGAGCTTCTTACCTCTGACAGGAATGTCTGTGCCGCTTTCTGCGCTCCTACATGTAGTAAATATTCATAAACATATAAAGCTAATCTGAAATGAACAATCACAAGCATTAATACCGTTCATTCACTTTATTCAAATGAAAAAACCACGGGATGAACACCGGCTAAGCGTATGCTACTCAGTTACCGACAAACTGCTTTCTGGAGAAAGACCGAAATAAACTTTGGTTTTCAGGCTCGATTCTAATCATCTATAAAAACGAGCATTTTAATTTACTCGGGCTGCAACAACAAGGACTTCGAGTTCAACCAAGTCTAGACACGCGTGGTTTCAGTTTACAACGACACAATTGGCAACGTCGATTTTGCCGATATTGGTGACAGCTAATTTGCGTAATGTTTACTGGTAGCAGACACCTGTGCGCAGTGTACTGAGGTGGTGAGGAGGGTGGGGTGGGCTGTCCTTGACTTTCATTCAGGGTACTGTCTGTCAAACTGTCTCTGTCAATCGAGTGTCAATTTCCAATTGCAGTTGGCAACAACTGTTTCGAAACACGTATTATGATTATGGAAGTGAAATAGCAAAATAAGCACTTGCATGGACACATTTTGAATGATAATTTCGGATGTGTTAGAGCAAGAAATACTTAAGGATTTTCTTAAAATATAAGGAATGTTATAAACATGAAGAAAAAATACATAAACCACGAAGGTAGCTCGATCTTTCTCAAACGGAAATTCTTGCATTTTATAGCTAAATTTCACTGCTTGTTTTCATCGGTCTGAGCAGAGTACCACGTCACCAACGTATCAAACTACTACACTCGCAATGATGTAAACAACCAATATTAAAATTATTTCTTAAAACTTTTGTTACCATTGCAGTTAGAAACGTATTGAATGAATATTTCATTAGAATTCTTCATTTAACAACTTCAATATTATTAATAACAATTTTTAATTCATTTTACAAATTTTTGTAGGTCATTACAGGTTATGGAAATTCCTACTGTGCTGCCACCTACAAACGGACGCGTACCTTTCTTAAAATGACCTGACAAATTCCTTAACATACAGGGTGCCCCAAATGTTAACACGTTTTCATCGAATTGGTAGAATTTTAAAATCGGTTAATAGCACGATGATTATTTGTACTCGTTCGGGTTATTTTTTAAAAAATTAAGTTTATAATGTTTTACAGTAATGCAATGTAATCTTTTGTAATGTTATCGCCATGACACTGATGCTACGATATTTTTGTCGTGACATCCGATTTATCAGGAATTTACGCCACGTGACAACCACTGAAAACCAACCAAATGCAGGCGGATTTTTACATGGAATATAGCCACGACATTTTGACTTCTCGAAAACTAAAAAACTTTAGTTTTGACAACTTTTGTTTTGTTTATACTACGAAAACTGTCGTGGCATTCAATCCTGTTAGCAAACTTAATAACTTAAATGTCACGTGATAGGAGTGCTTAGCGGTGCTGGAAATAACTTCTGATATTACAGAAAACGTGTTACGAGTCGCGACCTGAACATGTTACTTGATTCTAATATAGTTTTTCTGATTATGATCAAATCTGTGGCCATTCCATTATTATTACAATTATTATTATTAATGTATTCTTTGTTTAAATTTACCAAAGAGCAGGTAACTTTTATTAGAATAATAGTCTTAGCATATAGGCTATATGTAATCAAACCCGAAGTCATACCATTATCAAGTTCTTATTTTTAGTTGACATTCATCGACATTCAAAGAAATTAGCCGCGATTTTCTTGACACCCTGCACATCAGCGGGTATCCATCACAACGCTGGCTGCATTTCGGGGCGACAGAATCACTGAATGACTGACGAGTGACAGGACAGAGCCAGGAGACAGGACGGAGGCAACTCGCGCCCCTTTGGTCCTTCCTGCAACAGGTGGCAAGTGGCGCCTCAGGGGCACTGACCGTCGAAGGAAAGTCGAGGGATTTCCCGATCGGTAGGTAGTAGTGGGATGGACGTATCATCATCCCGGTGGTTTTCGGGACTGGGTTAGGACTAGGGCTACTTACTTTTCCCTGGCTTGAGCATCGGAAGGTACAGTTGAGCCTTTCCCCTTCGCGTACATGCTGAAGTTGAACTGTCACGCACCTGTCAAAGTCATCAAGGACGACACCGACCTCGTTACCATGGAAACAACGTATTGACCTGCTCGAGCGAAGGGCGACGATTGGGCGCAGCATCGTAGACGCACGCGATTGGCTGACGACGCATTTCGAACGGCTCTTCCCATTGGCAAGACTCCCTCCCCTACTTCTCTGGCTCGCTCTCCCA
>JAQIXS010003717.1:0-17239 GCA_034700785.1 Rossiulus vilnensis | reverse complement strand
AACCTTATAGACATCATGGGTCCGCCTATGATTAGGGGCTGTGGCACCCCCCAGAAATATGCCCTAGTTACGCCAATGAGCATAATTGGAAATATATGGAAAACATTTGACGTTCCACTCAAGGCAATGTCCGAAATACTCACGTCCGATTTAAGTTCATTTATACTGGCATGCAATACATTTTCTTAAATCTAATATAAGTTATTGCACTGCACGTTCAGGCACGGACGACACATACGTACGTGTTAAACAGTACCATGCTCCCTTGATACTACATGTACGTAGTATCAAGGGATCATGACATTACTAACTATACCAGCGGATTGTACTGATCTTACCACCAGGGCTGATCACAAATTTAGTAGACTATGTAGTGACGTCACTCTTCAACATAAAGAACTGATGAATTAATCGAACTTAATGTGTTTATTATGTGATAAACAGTACGGATAATACTGATCTTTCCACAAGAACTGATCACACATTTAGTCGATTATTTAGTGACTTCACTCGTCAACATAATGCTGATAATACTGATGAGTTAATCGAACTTAATGTGTTAAACAGTACTGATTATAGCACACATTTTGTTTACTATGTAGTGACTTAACTCTTCAACATAATGAACGGATAATACTGACGTATTGCTGATACTGTCAGGTGAGCCTAGCTCGAGCACAACCTGGTTGTAGACACCAGGTGGCGCCGGCCCATAGCTCCAGCGGCCGAGATTCCACGCTAGCCCGAGTCCGAGTCCGGGGTTCGGAACCCGGGTCCCGCTGTGAGAGGCAGCATCTGTTCGCCCTCTCCGCAAGCCAATTTCGCTGCTCCTCGCATGATTTAAGGGCCTGTTCTGCAGCATGAGTGCACTTTTCTCCGGCTCCAAATCCCCCATTTTCCTTGCGAAATTTCCATTTCTCCCCATATAAATTTATTACGGATGGCGTTATGGGCCAGAGGAGAAAAGGTGGAAATATGACTTTTCGAGATGATTTTTTGCGCCCGGGAAGCCGTAGTTGTGCGAGGCGTAGGCCCGGATCCGTAATCTCGATCGGGGGCCGCGAGACGAGCGGATCTGGCACAGATCCGTCAAAGTTTGCGTGCCTTTTCAGACGGATAATATGAAGTTGAGTGGATGTATATGGTGCGCGTCACCGGAAAAAAAGATGGAAAGCGTAGAGGAGACGAAATTCAATATAACTCGCCTTAGCGGCCGAGGGGCATCCATAAAGTAAACGTGTGCAGACGGAGGAAGAATTTGTACTGCTTCGGTGATAAATCCTTCCACTCTCCAAACTGCTCCCTGGCATTTCCAGTTTTGGAACGGAATTCCCTGACCATCCTCACTACTGAACATGCAAAAATGAGACATGTGACAATTTCAATGAAAATTCATGGTGCAAGTGCGTGCTGTATGCGCACCAGCATCTAGGGTGCTCCTAGAAATAAAATGTTCAATTTCCCTGACTTTTATGATTTTTGAACATGTTTCCCTGACTACCCTCACTACTAAAAATGCAAAGAAATGACATGTGACAATGTCAGTGAAAATTCATGGTGCAACTATGCACTGTCTGTGCACCATCATGCAGGGCTCACCCAGACATAACGTTTTCAACTTCCATGACTTCTTCCTTAACTTTTTAGTTCTTGAACAGATTTTCCTGACCACCTTCACTACCGAAAGTGCAAAAATATGACATTTGACACTTTCAGTGAAATTGTCAACTTCCCTGACTTTTCTATTTTGTTAGCAGATTTTCCTGACCACCCTGATCAACGCTGCACTATTATGACACATGCAAGTGTTAGGAATGCTACATGTACATGATCTAAAGGGAAATTCCCTATTGATATAGGACTGACAGAGTTGCTGCCATGCCATAACTTTGGTGTCAACTAATACTGGAATTCGTGCTGCAATTCCTTGACTTTCAATAACTTTTCCAAGCCACTACATTTTTTTAAAGACGACATCAAAGGACAGAAAATTGGTAATTAACAAACTGCTGAATATCTGCACATAGTGCCAATATCATGCCATTTCCATGACTGCCAAGTTCTGAATTTAATTTCACAATCATTTTTATGACTTCTTATTCCAATACTTTTTTTAAACTTTTTATTCCAGTACACATAATATTGAAATGTTACGCTTCTATGACTTTTCAAAACAATCGCTATTCCCCGACTATTCCATAACAAAATCAAAGTCTTCAAGAAAATTCTTAACAACGATCATTCCTCCACATTCAAGGACTGATTAGAGAAATTACCAATTCAACCGAGAAAGTTCAAAATTACTTCCGTGGGCAAATATTTCGTAGATACGGAATCCTACATGCACTCAATACCGCCTGTTTGTATCTGATATGGATGAGGTTAATTAGAAGCTGTAATTAGCAACGCCAATTCGTTCCAGAACCCTGCCTTCTGTCAGGGGCCGACCATAAATCAAGTCCAACGCACGTGATAATTCCATGCCATATGAGCTCTGAAAAACACTGAACTCAAGTCAAGCTCAACCCACTTGCGGACCAATGACTGAGCTCGATCGGAAGCCCACATCCGGCTGCGAGATCTTAAGAGCGATGCGCAGTTAGGATCGATTTTTGCATGGCTGTCGTCACGTATTTCGCACAAAGCCACCAACTTTTTTTGCTTTTTTTACATTTTTTACCATAAAGACGAGGAAATTTTCTCGCGGACTCGCACATTTGACTAGATGGAGCGGAAGATACGGACTCCGTTAGGCCAATGGGGGCAACTGCGCATGCGTCGATTGCTTGCGTCAAACGATGGACCTCGCACCTTGTGGTTTGGCAAGCAGGTCGACTTTCTGGTCTGCCATTACCGATGTTCACATGGACGTTGTGTCCTGAAAGGACAACTCCAACATCCAGTTGGAACACGCTGGCGGACATGCTAGTGTCACCCAGTCCTGCCCTACGCTATGACAGTAGCAGACTGTGCTTGCTGGACGAAATTCTCAGACCAAATTCATAGATTTCCAAGACTCCAAAACTGGTAATGCAAGACCAACGACAATACAAATTAAGACACGACAGTCTGAACTTGGACTTTTAAGATAACGAGCCGGATGTTTTTCATGTCTACTACCATTTTTGATAGATTTATTTAATAAGTAGCATTCAAAAGGATGGCCTCACAGGCAAATAATTATTTCGCTCATTTTTAATTCAAATACTTGTTAGAATTGCTAAAAAAAAATTCCCAGTGTAGAATTGGTCGCCCATTGGGGTCTGCGTTTTTATCACTCGAAAATAACCCAGTTATTTATAAAAAAATAATAAATCTGAAAAAGAAATACTATGGTGGAAAGATAGATATAATCAGTACAGTAGATATCAGTACAAATTACTGATCATATAATGATCTTTGTAAAAAAACTGCATTGATATCACTAACCATACTGTAATCAGTAGTCCCAAAAACAGCACAGATTCATACTGATATCGGCATAAAATTATACTGATATCAGTAGCGAATTACATACTGATCTTTTCTCCAGGGTGGTGCTCGGATACCGAGCACCCAGCGCCCTCTGTGGTGCGCTCCGCGCAACCGCCATTCCTCAAAACAAAATGGCGCCAAAGAGCCCAGGCTAGGGGCGCCAAAAATCCGCTTGGTGCAACCAGACGAAACGAAATTCGTTTGTTTACTCAAGCGATACCTAAACACGATGATAGATATTGGGAGGCAAGCAGCTCCGTTGCTTCTTACAAGCCAGAACTCGAAACAGAAGACCGAAACGCACGTAAAGCCATCAGCGCCAATCGACTTTTGTTTCCGAAAAAAAGCAAACATTGGCCAATAAAGGCCCGCATATGGCGCCCATTAAAGCCCGGGGCAAATCCTCCTTCTGCAACGTTTTTATTTTTCCGTGGAAAAAAACAAACTGGGGATCTGCTGGCAAGCGAGGGAACCCTTTTGTTGACAAACGAAAACCAAATTGAAATTTCTCATCAGATATTTATTAGTTTCTGCGCTCGCTTCTTAAGGCAACTTCATTACCTTGATGGATTTGAAAAAGTCGATAGCCAAACGAAAGGGCCCTGGAATTTTTATAGCTCTAGCTAATGGCGACCAACCGGAAGCCAATTGGCAAATTGTTCTAACACTGCCAGGGACATTGTCCCCTTGACTACGAGCTTCACTGCATTACGTCCAGCTCGACAATGCCTGGAGAGAAGATCAGTATAATCATTACAGTAGATATCAGTACAAATATACTGACATTAGTAATCCCAAATACCACTATAATACTGATATCACTAAGCATACTGATATCAGCTGTCCCAAAAACCAGTATATACATGTGTGTATTCTATACATACATTATAAGTATAAAATCATGCGGGTATTAGTAGAGAATCACATACTGATCTTTTATCTAGGGATAGCTGTACTCAAATTAAAAGTAATCAAAAGTGACGTCATTTGGAGATCGATGTAGCCTATTATAAAAAAAATGAATGAGCAATGGATTATGGAAGTGCTTGAATGACGTTAATTAAACAGAATTATTTGAATGTCATCAAATCGCTTCCATTGCTCATTCATGCTTCTATAATGCATGTAAAGCGATATGTCAACAAAGTTCTCCAACTGACGTCACTTTTGATTACAATTAATTATCAGTGGTCGAATGACCTGAAAGGAGAAAGGGGAGAGGAGATAATTATGCATATTGCAATTTGTTGTTATATATTGGAAGAAAACAGCACGTTTTAGTGAAGATTCTGCAAAAAATGCCAATGTAAAAAATCAGGAATAAATTAGAGCATTTTATTGTGACAATTATCCCATATAGAAGACGTGGGCCCTTTTCACATAGAGTGCCACAAATAAGTAAAGTAATCTGGACTAACTACCTATCTGGGATGTGATCTGTTTGACCATCATCACTAAGAGGAATGGTGGTCAAGATGTTGACGTTTCGACAGACGGTCATATTTGATATATTTTATAACAATCCTGGCATGCACTTAAAACGCCAGAAATTATGATTAAACTTTATAAATACAAGTCCATAAAGACTTTTTTCAGACATTCTTTACCTTTTTCCAAGGATTTATTGGAATGTTTTCTGATACCCTAGAATCTTGCCCAATGGCTAAACCAAATGTCTCACGCATCAACGAGAGCTTTTAAGACCAAAACTTCAATCAACGAATTTTAAACACCTTTAATGATCGAAATTCCAGTCAGCGACATGTCAAGGGAGAGGATCCAAGCCTCACTTCTGGTGTTGCATGCCATCCAGCAGCTTTCAATTTGTCAGCGTTGCGTTTTAATTCCACTTTTACGGCGCTTCCGCCAGCGCCTCAATTGGTTCCCACTGCGCTGCACGCGTAAACAACCTTGGTGGATAATGGCGCTTTTCGCAACTTGCCATATTCCCAAAAGGGCTCTTCAGACGAAAGAGACCTTTATTGCATTGCTTTTTTGCCAAATCCCTGCAATCCGCTGGCCCTTTGGCGCCAAAGTGTTCCTGTCCACCACCGCAGAGATTCTCCGTTGTCGGCCATCTTTGCGAACCAGCGACGTCACTTCCGCAGCCCATTAGCGGCCAAGCGCCTAGCTGTAATGGCCGGAAATGAACCCCTCAGCGTAGACTTCCTGTTTACCTCAGGGCAGGAAGTGCAGGTAAGCGTGCAGCAAGGTGTGCACTACTCGCTTGGGTGGTCACGTGGTCCCACAAAGCCAGTGACCCAGAAAATCAGTCACCTCATTGGACACTCACATTCTCTTGAGGCAAGAGTGGGCTTTGTTGTGCAACTCCACCTTGACATGAACTGACACAAAAGGTGTTTTGCACAATGTTCATCAGGTGTAATACTGGTGTTTTCTTCGTGGTATTGCCATTGACAATTTCCTTTGAAGGGTGCATTGCGAAACGAAAACCAACCCAGAAAGATGCTCTTCTCCATGCCAAAAAAACGTACGAAGGCATCACTACTCATTCCATCAGTACTGCCCTTCAAGGATCTCTACTAGTAGCCGTAGATACTGACAATTCTATTGATCGTGTAGTATCAGCACTAAAAGCATCACCATTCGGGTCATCTCTGACAACTGCCAGCAACTTATTCTCTAATGAAATCACGCATGTGCTTAAGACAGTCACCTCGGATCTGGACAATGGTATCCAATGATAAAATTAAAGCCAGAGTGGAGACACCCCATGAATGACAATGATGCTTGGTGATGTTGTTGGATATCAAGTGGGCGACACTGCTAGTAATCTGTGATTGCCTTTCGCAAAGAGTGGGCATATTTCTCCTCAATTAAGGTATTTCTGGAAAGTTTACTGGTGATTATTGCGACATGAACCGCCACGACATGCCAGTTTCCAAAGTGTAGTGGAACTGCGCAAAATCCCAAGGGTCAACGTCAATTAAGCGTGCTCAGGAAAGAGGGCTCTTAAAAATCTCATGAGTGTCAGTGAGATAGTCTAACAAAACAAATATTTGCGAGGCGCTTCAGTTAATGGACGAGCGTGACCGCTGAAGGACATAACAGCAATGCAGCACACGATGTCATTGGGGACCATGCGTAAGCGATGTCCTCAAAAAATGGCCAATTTCTGACGATGACCCCTGTCCACCTGCCCAACTCCAACCACCCAACCAACTCAGTCAGCCTAATCCTCTCAAACACAAATGTGAGTGGATGAACACAAGAAGAAAGGTAGAGGTCTTGTCCAAATAATGGACAGCATCAATAACTTGTTACTTTAATGGTATTGAAACAGAAGTGGCAAGTAAAAGGCTGTTATTTTAGCATGACAAAAGCTTAGTTGCAGGTTCAAAAGTCCTATATTGACAGTAGGGAATTGAGCTGAATTGAAAATAACAAAAATGATCAAGCAGATGACACAGTTAAGTCATGATTTGACATGTTTCTGCCAATGTTTTTCATGTTATCATATCGTAAACATGGCATTGGCAACTTTAGATAGTATAATAATTTTGCTCATGGCTAAAATTAAGATTATTTTATTCAATCTATGAATTCAGGGCTAAAAACTAGTTTTTTCCCCGCTTAATATTGCTTAGAGATAGTTTTTTTTGTTAATTGAAAATTGTTAGTTTTGCATCTAACCAGTTGTGATGTCCTCTAATTACGACGTTGTAATGAAAATGTGATCTATATATTTTATTATTCTATTACATTATTATATTCGATTTTCAATACTTAAAACAATCTCATTCTGGCTCAATTTTCTTAAGCACATGCAATGCATGACAATAGAAATAAAACTTACTGTTCTGCATTTTCCACTTATGGGCATATAGGGATTTTATGACCATATCTGTTATTTGTTGACATGGTCATATTTAGGAATGTAAAAACACATGGATCTGTATGGACTACATGTGATGCATATAGGACACATACATTTATACATGTGTAAATATGTTGACCTATACGGCCAACTATAAAAATACAAATGGGCACATATGTAGCGTAAGCCTTATTCAATAAATAATACATGGTCCATATTTAAGTTTTCCTCCTGGTGCATGTGCAACATTCCAGTTGGAAAGTTACAAGACAAATATTTGGCGTTCAGCAGCAAGCCATATCACGACTGACACATCCCCCGCCCCACCCCAAAAAAATCACTTTCATTTTCAGCACGTCTTTAGGAGGTTTCCTTGTTGATCAGAAACTGAACATTTGCGAAAATCACCAGTGCTTCAGAAACCGTTTCCGTGCGATGAAGATTTTCTCGGGGAACAGAACCCTCAGCGAAACTTGACGGGTTCCCACCTCGTATGCGCAAGGTCTGAAGCACAGGAACCAGAACCCGTCCTAGAGGGCCTCCTTGACTTCGCATAATCGATATTCATCACTCCACCGAGCGGAAGACGCGTGCCCCGGGTACGGGTTGAGACGGGTGCCGGGAATCGATCCCCGCACGCCAAGGTTTAATTGCGTTTTGACGTGGCTCGGCGCAATCATCGATGGCGGCAGATTAATTTCGGAAAGCAGAACGAAGATCGCTTCCCGAAAAACCCGTCCCCTTCGTCCAACACTCCGCCATCAACCCCTCCCTTCAGGTTTTTGGGACTACTAATATCAGTATGGTATATCGGTATTGTAACAAAACGTAAACGTTCCTACCCCCTTCATCTCTTTAAATGTTGATGTGAAAGTCGTTGGAAAAGTTTTACAATAACAAGAACATAAATCATGCATCCTAGTTTTTATACGGAATTTACTTACAAATATTGACTAAAGGATTGCAGCACACTAACATTTTCGAAAGATATTCACAAATAATGGATTTTTCTTACATTTCTCTTAAAATCAAATGTCAGAACAGGCAAATATGAAAGGTGCAAAAATTATCGAAAACCAAGATGGATTTTAGAATAATTACACTTGCATACACATTTTGATTTGCATGTTTGAAAAATTCGCGTAACAAATGTAAACAGACCCTCCCCTCTTCAGCGCTACGTAATTTATGGACAGCCATCCGATCAAATGGCATTCGGGAGTTCTGGAAGAACATATTCCACAGAGGTTCTGCAAGCCGTGGGAATGTGTAGGACACAAACCGGAAGCTGTTATTAGGTGGCTATAAAGGAAATGTGTCACATTTCATAGAGTGGACGCCCAAGAATGCTGGAACATGGCTTTTTCTGGAATGCATTCCAAAAGCAAGAACCATGCAGCGATTGCCAAATAACAGGCATAAATCGCATCAAGACTGAATGCAGTGCTACGCCGGGTGTGCAGTGATAAAAAATATGGAAATCAATGTAAAAACACGTCTTCGGCATGCGAGACACGTCTTGCACACACAAATGCACATGGACAATGTTCCAAGGTGTCTACCAGCACTTGCTGAAGTCTGCTCATTTGGAAGGCATCGTGTGCACCCCAGGTGCAACGTGAATAAAGAGAAATGAAAGTCATTGATAGCGCTCTTGCACATTCTGCTTTTCCAAACGTTGGTAAGGAATCCTGACTTGTAAGAGAACTTTAAAAGCACTACCTCATTGCACGTAAAACGTGTTTCACATGCTGTACTGAAATAATCACTTTCTCAAAGTGACAAAAACAAATGACATGAACGAGTTCAGAGTTTTAATGAAATCGTGACAGTCATACAACTTGTATTTCAACATGACATGCGTCATCAATATGCCAACTCGACATATTTTGGCTACGTCAAACATGTCAATATAGTGCTTTGCACATACGCCTAACCGGTCCAAAACATGCACGATATTTGTCTAACAATGTTTTGCACGGGCTACTTGATGTTTCATGAGAACATAGCAATTTTTTGCTATCTAGGACTCATTAAATACGGTCTGTGCGTTCCGAGACTTCCGGTACAAAAGTACAGAATAGTACAGAAGTGTCCGAGTTTTTGAGAGGTTTTGAAAACCAAGATGGAAAAATATACATGTACTGTGTATATGGCCATACATATGTATATATCAGTGTATGGCTTTACATAGACATACACAGGCAGACATTAATCAAATATGCAAATACAGAGTATATCCTGATGTATGGTATTGTCCATGCATGCCCAGTTTCTTCACATGTGTCTTATATAACAGTTTTTTTCAATACTTAACGTGCATAAAAAAGTGTCCCACTTGGAGAGGTTACCCTGTGGTGCACGGTTTACCTGCCCAACATGACGGAAGTGTCACATAAGAGCATAAAAGAGTGTCCCACTTGGAGAGGTTACCCTGTGGTGCACGGTTTACCTGCCCAACATGACGGAAGTGTCACGTAAGAGGGGTGTCCAACTCGAGGAGTTTCGCTACACTCAGTCCAAAAAGGACTAAGTCAGCATGCAACTGCAATGGGAGGCCCGAAAGTTTCTCTGGATTTCATAACTCATTCATATCTCACTCTCGACTCGCACGATTCTTGGTGGGGCGGATTTGGAAGGGGAAGTTCCGATTCCGGGCTAGTGTGCCATTAAAACCCGGGGCACGCGAGCCATTATGCGGAGCCCATCGCCGAATCGCGTGCCTACCTCCGCCTGTGTAAATCAATTATCTGCTCGGCCTCCCCCAGCCAGCTTCATTATTGATTTCTTTAAATATCAGCCCGATTAGTATTCCGGTCCAGGCCTCGCGGTGCCGGAATCAAACGGCTATAAATATTTGGATTTTATGACGCCATTCGCCAGCCCGCCAGCCAATATTTTACCAATTTCCATTCGACGAACGCCGTGTTTTCCAGCCCCGGTCATTCGCTCGGCCCTGGGCCACAACTGCTATTCTCAGCTGCTGATGTACTTCAAGTATTTCGCAATTTTCATTGCATGAAGTACCAAGCGTGTTTTCGAAAACACGATTAAAACGGCCTTAGGACGTAATGTGCTGGTCAATCGCTCAGTTTGTGGAGTAGGTCGTCACTTGGTGATACGGTTTAGGAGCATTTCACCAGTTGATTACATCAAAAAGGCTTTTGTCCACATGTAGCGAAAACAAACTGATGTCATTATCAGATTATTATGTTTATAAGCCAGTATTCAGAAGAGCTATTAATGACGTCAAAGTCAGAAGGGCTTTTTATGAGGCTCATTCAGAAGTGTTTCTGGTAAGCCACAATTCAAAGTGCATTCAATGACGTCACATGGTGATGAGTGCCTCTCGTTGGGCATATTCATAAGTCCCTTTTGATGCCATTATGTTTAGAAGGGATTCCGTTAGGGCAAATTCAAAAGTGCATTTTCAAATCATTTTAAATCACCAGATTTCAAAGTGCTATAAATGACGCCATAGCATTGAAGTGCTATAAATTACATCACATTACAGTGGCAATATATGACGTCTCATATTTAAAAAAGCTGATTGGGCATTATCGAAAGCATCTTTTAATGACATATTCAGACGTGCTTATGTTAGGAGAACATTTTCAAGTGCAACCATGACATCATATCAAAACTACCTACCAGTGACGTCATTTCAAAAATGTAGCCAATTACGTCATATTCAAAAGTGCTATGAATCACACCACGTTACGTCAAATTTAAAAGTGCCTTTAAATGACGTCATTTTAGACGTGCTACTGAAACGACCTCCAATTCAAATAAAAATAACTAGATTATCATAAATTACAATAAACATGTAAATAATGATAGGCCTAGATAAATTATAACCTGACGCCAAAACGTAAATGACGTCAATTTTAGGCTTTAAACATGCAGATCCATTTTTAATGGCGTCATCCGCTGATGTAGTTGACAAGAAATCGTTCGTTCGTGTTGTTTGTTAAACAAGTCGTTAAACAGGAAAACAATAACCGTGGCTGCTGCAGGGTCGTGACGTCACATTGGACATTGGCACCTGCTCCAGCATACAATCGGCAACAGCAGCCATTATCTTTGACGCAGTCTGCACACAGAACGAATTCCACAAACGAGTCGCAATAAAGGGCAGAAAAAAAACCTGTCCATAAAAAAGTAGAAGAAAAAAGACACACAGGCATGCCAGCTACGCCTCCGCAATTACGTACTAAAAGCTCTTTCAAGAATATTGGTTTTGGGAATAACGTCCCGGATGTTTTAGAATGAGCCCCACGTGTCAAATAGCGCGGCTTACTCTTGCTCATCTTCTTTGCATCTTGCGTCTTCAATCCTTTGCTTCAGCCTCCAGGCTGCTCATCCAGCATCCCAGAAATTATTTTCGAAACGCCCATTGTGTCCTCCCACCCATTCCTTTTTATGTATACATTTTTGCTCTTGCACGTTTCACGGACTCCGCTTTTCAATGTCACGCAGCTAAATTGGGAAGTAGGGGGCGCTTCTGGAGCGGAAGCGGCCATAAACAACCGAAATGTTTCCAGATGCCTCACGTGGGAGCCATATCCGCATGCTCCAGTGAGGACAATGGCAATGACGTCAGAGCCAGCAATGTCTACATTGTCTGAGCAATGTAAAGAGGTCCATGTTGAAAACACGTACTCCATGTTTAAAAATCTTAAAAATAAAACACACGAAACATTCCTCCGAGGATTTGAAAGCGCACAACAGCGTCTCAAACTATTTCGAAAATTCCTGATCGATTAATAAACCAAGAGATTCCCAAGGAAATCCTACGATCTTTGAAATTGCACATCAAAAAGAATCTTTGCTTTAGTATGGCTTAGAAGCGGTTTCCAATGGACCTTAATAGATATGAAAGATTAACTTAAATATCGGACGAATTTAATAATTTACAATAGAAGAGTCATGATTTTGAAAGCTTCTTAATGCGTTTTGCAAAGTTCTTCTTCAGGAATAAGAAAACTGATGGATTCTGTCATTCCCGAAGGAATGAAGAATTTTGCATGACAAAGTTGAAAAAAAAATGCCAAAAAGCTTTAGAAACGATTTCACGGATTCTACCCATTTCAAAGATTTCTAAATGATATGAAAGGTTTCTCAAATAACACGCTGCATGAAAGATTTCATTTGGGATTTTGAAGATTCCAGGAGATTTTAGCATACAAAAATTGAACATCAAGAACCTGAAATATCTTTAAGACGTTTGAAAGATTTCCTTAAAGATTAGAGAAAAAAATCATAGCTTATCAATGAAATAAGATTCATATGACCTGAAGCAATCCCGAAAGATTCCAGCGATTTTGCAGTCCTAAGAGTCAATTTTCATGCGATTTCATTTCATTTGAAAGAATAAAGATAAGGGAAAGCATGAGTTCAGATAAAAAAATCTATAAAATACTTCTGAAAACTGAAATATTTCCTTTTCAATACGTCAGATTTGAAATGAAAAGGATCAGGACTCATGACGTCCCTAATTAAGTCTAACAACCCAGACATTGAGAGATGGGGTCAAACAACAGCTTAGAATGTTACTCATGTTTTTCTTCCAATTTCTCGATAAGACGTTTCAATACCAATTGTAAGAAAAAATTCCCAAAAAAACCCCACATTCCTGAAGACGCTTGCGTGCTTAGGATTTAGGCAGTTGAAGCCATTCAAGAACACGCAATTTGCTAACTAGATAATCACCAGGGGTATCCATTAGCTTTAATTAAGACGCTCTCGATAAATTGCTTAAAAATATCCCCCTCTTAGCCTGAAGCCCTCAATTTTCGATAACACATTTGTGGCAAAACGCTGCAAATTTAAGGCCTTCATGGAGATGAACGTTGATTAAGTCCAATTAGCTTTAATCGTCTTGCTCCATGCCTTTTACATTTTCCTGTTGAAGACAGTTTCGAGCAACTACAGATTTGCATCAAGGGTTAGAACATACAGTGACCATATTATTTTGTGGAAGATTATGTGGCAAATTAAGCTGGTATTTGAATCCACGAAAACATGAATCACGTGTGGGAGGTTAACTAAAACATACTTTTTTACATCACGGTTTCAGGCATGTAAGAAAGTCCAGTTACGTGTCCTTATCATTCGTTATAAGAACTTAACTGATATGCTTAGAATCAAGGTATTTGCGAGGGACCTGTTTGCAGACATAAATAAATACGTCATCCACAATTGAAAAAGCAACTCTCACAAATGAAGTTCAAAAACAGGGTTTTAACATTGTCTTCAGACGACCACACCACAAAATTAGGAAAGAGGACCTAAACCGATGAAATAATGTTCTCAATATTTGCTGAAATTCACATTGCCGTATTAAATTTGACACTGAAGCAAGAAATAACATTAGTTGCCACAAAACTTGACGTTAAAATGCAATACATATGGCGTAATTTAAGACATCTGACCTCCTAACTAATAAATAAAATCTGAAAACATATAGCGTAATGCCCTGAACATGTACTGACTGTCATATTCTCATATTTAACATCAAATCCAAGCCTAAAAAAGTCAATTTGACACATAAATAGTCAAAATGCAATATAAATGACTTAATTTAGGCTATTTGACTCCTAACAATTAAAAACCAAAAATGCACTGAACGTCATATTGCTATATTAAATATCAATTTGAAGCTATAAAATAACACCAGTTGCTACATAACAAGGCGTCTAAATGTAGCACAAATGGTTTCATTTAGGCTCACCATCACTACTTAAAAAAACATTAAAAATTACGTCGTTTGGAGATGATGTTAGCAGATGGTTATACTAGCTAAGAGAACAAATTCTATCCTTTAACGAAGCTAAAACAGGCACTAATAGTAAAGAATGCCCAATGCATGACGTCACTTTATAAGACAAGATGGCGGACATTAAAAAAATGAGTGGTCATGGTTGACAGGTTTGCCTTGTCAATTTAATGGTCTGCCCATTGCATCTCCTCAATTCATTAATTTATTTTAACGAAAAAAAAGAACAAAAAAGAAAAAAAAACCTGCTTAAATTGCCTGCCCCTAGCACATTCTCATTGCATTATTTTTTAATGAATAAAACGAGAAAAAAAGACCCAGTTTAAACAATTAACCGGGGCCAACAACTCCAATTAATTACTAACCACCGATAAACCCAGGACAACAAGTGGCAATTTGGTAAATGTTCAAAACGTCGGATATCCCCCAACGACGCCAGCGACGCCTGGCGGCGGACGCGCCCAATTAACAAAGCGCCGGAATCGTCCGTTTGGGGTCGCTTCCGGTCGCCCCGAAAGCGTAGCGCCGTACTTCCGCCGTGTCAGCGTCTTCCTCCGCGCTGAATGAGGCGGCATTTCCGCTCCTACCTCCGACTAGCCCAACTACATCCGGTGCCGATAAAAATTGCGACCTTTTGTGCGCATTGTGTGCAAAAATCCAATCCGGACACAATGGGCGCGCTCGATAGAACCGCATTGAAATCCCCAAAAGATGATAACCCACTATGATAGATTTATTGTGGTGCCATCAGAATGGCCTTTCAATGCGGGGCAAATAAACTGCTCAGAAACCCCCAAAACGACTAAGTAGACGCTGGGAATGACGACGAAACTGTCAATAGGCACAATGAGTTCGCAAGAATGGCGCCAGGTGGCGGGCGCAACGGCATGAGCACACATGTTTGCCTTTTATCCTATCAAGGAGGGCAGTTACCAATCATGAGGTCATACTTTGTATCAGGGGTGCTCAGATGTGTGCCTTAGCATTGAATGTGTTCATTTTATCCAGAAAACCTGGAAAGTTGACCACCTGCCCATCTCTCATGAAATGGCTTATCTTGCCAAAGCCTGCCTACCTTGACCACCGACTACTCTTTGGGGGTTCCCCAGGGAAATTCCCTTCATTTTGCACATGGGTAACTACAACAAGTGGAGACTTGTTTCAAAAGTTTTGAAAACTGTACCTTAAGAATGCAAGTTCCATGATGTAATTTCAAATAAACTGTCAGTGAATTCATGTAGGGTAAGTGACACTGAATAAATTGAACAATATGCAGCAAAGTAAAATGTGAAAGAATTTTATCTAAATGATTATACAAATTTTAATAAAAAGAACTTAAAACCCGACCATGAGAGTGATGATAATTCGCTTTGTTTCATGTGTAAAAATTTTTTAAAAAATCGTATACTTTGATCACCTGTCTAACTTGACTAATTTTTCCTGTACATCCTAGTTTCTTCTTAAATATACCATATAAATAACCCTGAATAAAGTTTACAATACGAATTTGTGAAGCTAAACTATCAATATTTATTGTAAAAATGAATTTCAAGCACATGTAATTTTCCATTGGCAATGGCAAATTCTTAATGGTAAGAACTACTATTGAAAGAAAGTAATCTTAATCATAACAGAATCTTAGCCAAAGAAGTTGCATATAACTTTTATGAAAGTGATTAAAAGTTACCATCTTGTATGTGTACAATTGAAAAGAAAAATAAACCACCTGAAAAAGGTGGCACATTTTGTCTGGTCCCTTGGGTGGTCACCATAGCAAGGTTTTAACGCCTCTGCTCAAATTGCGTTACCAGGAGTGTTCAAAATGTAAATTACTGACACATCAATGTCGGGTTATCAAGTTTATGATTACGTCGAATGCACACGTGGAACACTTGGCTAACAAATTGTATATTTTTTTTCGTTCTAGGTAAGTTCCAAAACTCCAAATGGCATGCCACGATTTCGTTTGCAGGCTCGCACTGATTCACTCATCCTCACCTCGCCCAAAAAACCAGGTTAATAATTTGCATTTGATTAAATGCTTAAAGGCACAATTCGTGTTTTTTTGCGTTCGTAATTATGAGGCCGCAGCGTTCCGTTTCCGCCTTGCAATTATTGGTTGCGAGGCCCGCATTAAAAATCGCGTGATTGCTTTACATGAACCTTTTAATTGTTTTTTAAAACCGCATTATCATGCCATCTACTGGCTCCCGGGGAAAAAGGGGAACAGGGATGGAGCGAGTGAGATGGGAACACGGTCTGGTGCAGGGAGAAATAATCGGAAAATATAACAAAAAAATGTACCACTTATCAAAGAGGCACAATCACGCCCTCTTTTGATTAAATTGCTAAAGTTGTTATCTAATGTCAGTGACTAGAGTTGACCAGAGCCAACAAAGTTTTTCAGTGGCCAAATAAGGACATTTAGCAGCAGATTACTTCAGTACCTTTCGAAACTACTCAATGATTAATCCGAAGTTATAAAAATTATGTAAATTAAATTACATTTTTAGAACTAATGACCTGTCGATCAGCTAGTTTTGAGTTGTGGGGAAAAACGTACTGCATGCTAAAACTCCAGTTTTAGCCTGATGCAGGAACTGGCCTAATACAAAGTATCATATCTATAACGGTTGGGAGCTTTGAAAATATTCTCTAAATTTGTATGAATGGCATGTGTACTTCTTAGTTTTCACATAAGAGTTACTTCCAGTCGAGCAAGAGCGTCAGATGCAAGATCAAGTCAAAATGAGAGCATGTCCTAAAACCGGAATGGCTAAATATAATGACTAGCTAATGGTTAGGATCTATGAGAACACTGCCTTATCCTCAGGTTGCCTGATTAGCATTAGAATGATTTTAGTCCTCACATGAAAGTTGCTTCTATTTAACCCAGAAGGTGAAATGCAAGGAACATGTCCGAAAACTGGAATGACTAATCATAATCTCATCATAATCTATAACGGTTGGGATCTATGAGAACATTGCTAGAATAGCATAAAGCAGTTGTCAAAGGCAAGTTACCAGTACTTCCAGTTCATCAAAATGATAAGATCTAACTAAGGACATGTCCTAAAACTGCAATTATGGCACCATGTATATAACGGTTAGGATTTACGAAATACTCAACATCTCATTGTGTATGTTTC
>JAQIXS010003716.1:0-17241 GCA_034700785.1 Rossiulus vilnensis | reverse complement strand
ACCCTACCTGGTTAAAAAAAACGTCCATTTTACATTGAAGTATCTACGCTGCAGATGTATTTGTTCTATTAATGTTGTTGCACCTTCAAGGACAAACATCGCAAACACAGCAAAAGGTTGAATCATGCAGTGCACATTATGGCAATTCATGTAAAAGCATGATGTCGTATAGAATATTGTGTATAGTGTACAGGGATAATCCACAACATGCATGTAGAAATTCAGTACATGTATATCACGAAATATAAAAAATCTATTAATACCATGCCTGTGAAAAAATTGCTTTCAGACTTACCTTATTAAATTCAAGGCAATTGGGTGATGTATACAGTTTTTAGCATGCAGAAGCTACCAGACAGGTGATCGAAGGGTATCTAGCTGTTAAGTAAACCTCATTTTATTCTATTTAAGAAAAAAATTAATGAGGATTTGCAGGTGAGAAAATCGACACGCTACAACTGAAACGAACGCGTTTTATGTACATGACAACACTCAGCTAATTATTTGCTAGAAGCCATTAAATGCAGGGTAAATTAGATGAAGCGATATCTGACTGGAAGTTCATTATCTGATTACGATGTTATTTCCGCCGCCCTTTCTTCCAAACTTTGCCTTTTTATTTCAACCAAATTATGTTTACCTTATCTGAAGGCTAGGGGCACACACGCAACTTTGAAATCGCCGCCAACTACAGTTTTAACATACGGTATTTTCAAGGTAACGGAACTTGTTGCCCACCTAAATACAACCCATGGAAGAAGTACATGTAGTGCCCTGGGTCTACGTGTATATGCATGAGATTCGTTGCAGAAGGAATCCACCTTAACAATGACAAATCCAAGTCAAATCGGTCATGTTCCTTGTCTGCCGCCTTTTTATTAAGCTGATCGACAATTCGAAATCAGACTTGTTATCTATTTTGCTGTACGTGTACCACACAAGTGTTAATTGTGAATCAGTTCGTTGCCATTTTATTAACTCGTTAATTTAGCGTAGCGATTCATATCGTCAACACAAAAGGCGTGGATCTAAATCGCGAACCCTCCATCCTTAATTCGCCTTAATAAGCATCAGATTTACACCTTTTGTTTCCAATTGATGGCCGCGCCCTGACCTCATGAGAGGGTTGATGGAAACGGATTAATTTAATTATTTGGAGACCTGGCCCGCATGCGCTTTATGACTGAAAGTGGAATCAATTAGCATTAAATTATTAGGATAAAGCACGCATATTGCTGTCATCCTGTTGCCTATTAAAGCAAGATTTAATAGCTCATAGCTCGAAAGCCATATTTCAGTGCTTCTATGCATGTTGCCACGTGTACGTTCATATTTTTAAAGCTTGTACTGTCCGTATGAGGCAACACAACTACAAAAATTCAAACAGTATTATTTTAGCCCCCAATTAAGGCTATTTTGAATCTGTTTTTCCATCTGACATTCACACGACTATTCTAATGCAGAACGTACAGTAACGAATACGGTCTATTAAACAACATGTACATCTTGTGCGAATGAAGCAGCTTTGATAAGATATGATATGCTTTAAAAAAGATTCCTATAGCATACATGGGCTACAGTACATCTTTACAGTGTGCTTGCACACTTGCGTTGCTTATTGGAAAGTCTCCTAATAGTAATTGACTAAATTGAGTAATAGCTCATGGACTGGTTAGCCCATGGGGGTCACCCATAAATGGGCCTAGCGCTATGAATAAATACATGTAAAATCATGCAGCGACCTTCCGAGGAAACCAATTAAATGGATGTGTAAATTAAGACGTATTACAAGTAATGGAAACTGGTTTGTTTCAATTGCATGACCAAAACATGCTCAAAATTAATTCTCCACCGTCATTTTTAATAAACGCCTTTTGCCCCAGAGTAAAAAATGTCTTGAGCCTGTTAAATTATACAGTTAATTAAGTATAATGCATAATGACAAGTTTGCTGATTTACCCAAGTGGCTGTACAACGTACGGACGCTAATCAAATGGCTAATTTTTAATTCATTTATTAAAAATAATTAAGCTTGTTTGTGCATACCCTGTTCAGGTTGATTCAAAACTAAACACGAGAAACATTATGGTGAATTATGGCGAAAACACATTGTAAAGGAGGGTACACGTAGAAAGAGCTACATGTACAAGCATATATCACTGTACAGAGTAAATGCATTGCATATTTGCAATAAGAGAGCTATCCACCATAGAAATGAATATTACGTTCATGATCCATTTCTTCTACAGTGACAAGAAAAAAAACATTTCAAGGTATACTGTAGATTTAAGTAATAATTTATGTAATTACCTTTTGATTTATACACTGCGCAGACTGCACTGTATTGAAAAGCACTGCCTAATTTGAGTAATTTTAAAATAGCCCAGATTCAAGAGATCCTTTTGTAGTTGAACACCGCTTTCCTTTCACAACTACACGTACCAGTACCTCAACATGTACACTGTGCACTTGTTATATTGTATATACATGTACATGTACATTGTTAACTGCAAAAACGTAAAACGGGTCGTGGAATTTGGAAGGTCACATTTTTGTTTTAAAATAACCCACGAGACCAACAATGAATAATTTTATCACTGATGCACTCATTGCTATTCTATTTAAAAGGTCACTGGATTCGAAATTTAAAAATTCCTTGCATCGATCCCGCGACTGAAATTCACGGCAATTTAAACGGTGGGTGTAGGTTATCCGAGTTTCGATGAAAAAAATCAGGAAAAGGTTAAAATTGCATCACGCTATTTGGGTTACAATGGGATAATTTCACTAAACATAGCCACCCTGGTAACTGCCTCTCCTCAATGATAATGGCCGACCCCTCTGTATTCAGGCAGAAACCGTACATTTGAAATTCACTAAATAATAAAATGATGCGATTTTTTAATTTTGCGAAGCACACCCTTACTTGCCCTACGGGAGTAATTTTTGAATGACAGACTGTTAAGCTCAATACCAAATGATCGGCAAGGCCAATTTTTTTTTTTCAAAATTGCGAGACTTTGATCTTGGCTGGCGCATGAAGGCATGCACCGTGTGGCTTGACCATGCCTATAATGGCATCAAAATTTAAACCCACGTGAATTTGAACTTTTTAATAAGCGTAATCAATAGCACCTGTAAATATCATACCTAAATCTATCGCTTCATTTGAGAGTATTCATAGTCACCTTAATTCCGTCGTCCCTATAGCTTGAGGATGGGTCTCAAAACTCGATGAAGCTGTTTTAAAATTACTTGAGTATGCAGTCGCAATTTATTCAGCTGACTTAATAAAACCTGTAAAAGACAAAACAATAATAATAATAATGGATATGTTCACAGGTTTTATATTCCATATAGGAAAAATGTCCTTTCTTGGTCATGCGTGCCATATTTAATGGATAGACTTGATTTTTTTTCATAAAATCATACCAGTTTCACAATTAATCACGTATTCGTCGCATCCCGATTGCTGGTGTGCACATTGTATACTTGTACTCGCGTACTGCAGTATAATGCATGCAGCGAGAAGCGAACGGCATATTGTAAGTTGCGTGGCTAGCACAATAGAACGCGCTTCACTGAGCTTTCAGAATTGCCCAATCTGCATGATATTAAAGCGTATTTCGCAAAATACGCAATTCTTTCATAAATTTCTGGAAGCCAGATTGAGACAGCCATAGAGCAGCAAATTGCGTTCGGCGATAGAGATCCATAAAAATAATTCGTTGGAACAATGGATATTTTTTTCTGCCTCGTTGAGCTGATCTCTGCTCGCATTTAATGAGTCTTGGTTCCTGGCTCAGTCGCTCAATAGAGCAAGACGCATGCGTCGCGATGCCTCCGTCGGATTCAGGAGAGGCTATTAATCAAAATGGATTTTCGATGGCACCGGGTCTTCTATGCCATCGCGCAACATTAAAAACAAAACAGCGGCACTAAAACGTCTGACACTGCGGGCTGTGGGGAGAAAACGGAAGTGAAGCCAATTGGAACGCCCGTAACCGCTTTTAAATTGCGCGATTAATATTCAAGATATGGAAAATATGTCTCTTCTGAATGTGAGGAGACGGAGGGCCCCTTATGGTGTCACGTGTACGGCTTTTAAATAAAACTTCCGTGTATATTACATTTGGCTCATCATGTCGTCATTTCATTTCATTGGTAGACTTGGTATACACGTTCTGGTAAAATCGGTGTAAGCCACCGTCCGAAACGATTTTACATGAACTACATGTTCATGTTTGAAGTCTGGAGGTAAAGTCAAAGTTTGTGATTGTGCATTATAGTGAAGCAGCGGGGATGTCTTGAATATTGTTTTTGTTTTGTTTACATTCAAAAAAGACTGATTTAGTCAGTGATCCAGTGGACACCACTCAGTAAGATAAAACCGAGACTTATTTCGAAAGAATTATATGCATATAAAACAGTAGATATGGCCCGATATCTATAGGCTTCAAACCGAAACATGTATGGATATGTCCCTGTTTTGAGTGTTTAAGTAAGCTTACTATGGATATATTCAATAAAACTGTACACATTATATAATTTCTTTGTAATGAGTACACAGAATCAATTTTATAAGAACAGAAAAAAACATTTTTCAATTTTTTTTTCACAATACTCAGGGCAATATAAATCATTGTTGAGTTTTCAATACATTTATCTTTTTATTGTTGATTCAGACATTTGACGTCTTTCTAGTGACCAGATTACATTTTTTACAGTTTCTGCATTTACAAGGTAAAACATGTCGGGGTTCTTTGTACTCGTACTTTTTCACAAACTATTCAGTATGCCACACAGAACTAGATTGGACGTATATGGTAAGATATTAATGTAACAATTTCTAAACCAATTTCCTACTTTTCATTACATTTATTTTCTAGGCTGTGCTAAATGTAGCTTATTAAAAACTAAAATACATCGTTATTGTTACTATCGCGCTGTATTTACAACATTTTGCCAGCAATAGATACAGCCAGGATAGCTATGTATATTTTTATTCTTCTTCCTATCCTGTAATTTGTCTCTCAAGTATGTCTTGCCAGGCCAACCTTACATCTGCATCATTACCGTACTAATCTGCAAAACGAATAACCCAAGCTAATTCTGACTTTCCTAGAATCTGACAGAAACTATAACCAGTACTATACCCATTTCGCTGAAAACCCCTAATAATGCCCGACGTAACAGCGCCCCCTGGTGGCCACCCCTAGAAACGCGTGGACACCGAAAGAGCCCCACAGTGCAGTGCAGGGTGGAAAGCAGGTGCTATTATTATGCGGGAAGAGGATGTTGCTCTTCTGCATTTGGCATCTTCACCCACTGGATGGAGATCATATATTAAAGGGGTTGCCCGGGAAACTCAATATACGCGAGGAGGATGTCAGGACCACTTCATATTCAAGAATGAGTTATGATCTGTTGCTACGCGCATTAATTCACCAAATACATTATGCCGCTCATAAAAGGAGGATGGCATTAAAAAAAGAAGAAATAGGATGCCATATTTTTTTGCATGCACAGTCAAATTAACAGTCATCGTTATGCCGATGAAGGCGAAGGGAGACGATGAATGAACGTCAATGAAACAGAAAAAATGCGAATCAGCTAAAACCCAGCGCCACCTATGAAGCATTCTTTGCAGCAATGCATCGTGCATCAAACCAAGCTCAGCACTTCCTCTAATACCGTATTCGACAAGCATGACATCAAATTTAAATTATTCATGATAGAGTTTATTGTTCCGAATTTTGAAATGTTGACCAGGGGGTTTAAGGTTGTTCACAAATTGCGTCAACAAATGTTGGTTGATGAGTGTTGATGAAACGAGTGGGTACTGACAAAAAAGTTGACGACAACTCTCCAATTTAGAGAATTCTGGGACAACCTGGTTAATCCACCTATATGTTGTTGCTAATAAAGTATTTGTGGTTGTATCGACAAATTTGTGTTGATATAATTTGCGAACGTTCCCTTTGCAAGCTGGAAATGCATCAATCTGGCAAACGGAGCTTTTCCCTCGTTTTTACGCTCTATTGAAGCGAATGATCCTCAGAATGAAACGGTAAAGGTTGCAAAAACTATATTGTATACATGCAAATTCTGCTTTCCTAACTGCAAAAGCTTTCGTTTATTTTCGTAATCAAAACAATTTCTCATTGCTAGTCAAATCTCTCACGTACGTGTAGGCCCTGTAAGATAGTTTTATGGATTTGGTTACAATGCTTTATACAGTATATAGTCGCATCCATATTTATGATCTCTATGTACTTCAAACATCTTGATTGCTGTCACCGATTAGGTAGTTACAATCTGGCAGATTTTTCGACATACCAGATTTGGGGCAATTCAAAAGTATTTCTTGCGCGAGATCAAAATAAATTAACCTGATTCGTCTAAAAATGATGTTAAGAATTGCCCTCAATCTGCCTTGATCTCGCCTGTCGAAAAATTTGCTAACTAGTGGCCACCTGATTACTGTTTGTTATGCCAGATTTCAAAATTATACATAAGATAAAAAGGATATATGCATTTAAACGAATGAGCTGATTATCACTCATTTAAGAGTTAATATGCAGCATGCAGCATATGAAGTGTAAATTGTAATTGTAGTAAAAAAGGTTTGATATTAACATGATTTTAGTGAGTTTTTGACATAACCTCTATGACGCGATCTTCTCTTTAGCACTATGAGGTATAGCTTTTGTGGCACACCAGTGATGGACTAGACAAGTTCAATTTGCCACCACTTTTCCAACATTTTTCTTGAGGGTTTTAATTTCAACTTCGTCGATCTTTTCTGCTGACTTTTTTTCAAAATCATCCATTTTATCCGCAGGTTCGAGCAGGGTCTCAGTATCTTTTCAGGTATTTTCAGGACAATGTATTAATATGATGTTTTCCGAAGAAAACAGTTACATGGTCAACCTGATGCAGCATTGATTTGTGTTGTGCACTGCGTATATTGAACGAAGCGACGACGCCTCCAGCATACAATGCCAATTAAATGCTGTTTTACATAAAAATGCTACGAGCATATTGCAAAACAAATAGCCATTAATATCCAAACTGATAGACGATTATTAAGAAGGGGATTGAGGTGGGTTGTGGCCCACGCCATCCTAATTAAGTTATTTGCATGGGGATTTCGACATTGACAGAGTGACTTCGAAGCAGCAAGGTTGACCCTGCGTAGTATATTTGGGAGAATGATGATGGCTCCGATAGGTTGTCCGCTTCTTTTTTGTTATTAGACCCCTGATATATGCATACTAGCGGCACGTCTGTACTTCCATAGGCAAGGTTGCCCGATAGAGAGAAAGAGTCGTAGGTGGTATTACAACAATGAACGTATACGTGTATACCCTATCACTCCTTGCACCTGAAGAAACCGCTGTTCTTATAACTGCCATAATAAATTTTGCTTGTAAATCCACGCCATAACGATATCGACCATAGCAAATCCCGGCCGTTCCATTTACGACGTGCCTTCTATAACCCGAAGATATTGCTGAAAAACGAGCGTATTATTTACTTTCTCAATTTAAACTGGACATGGCCACCGCTAACAAACGTACTTTATGGGCTAGTCCTGTAACGAGTCTGGCGAAAAACAGACCTGCATCATTTCAAATGCACCATCAATTTAACCAACGCACAATCGATGGCGTCATAGAAACATGGGTGCAAGCCTGGAAAACTTGGAATGTATATGACATTAGAAGCAAAAAAAGCTTACGCCTTAGATGGAGGCAATTCAAAACGACATTGTTGATTAGAAAAATAACATTTAACGTTTTCAGCTTTTCAAGTAAGAAAAATAACAGCAGCTGTTACATTTTGTTTCCATTCTATTCTATAAACATTTTTGATGAAGTAAAGGAATTTTTTTTCTAAAACCTGGAGAAGTCAGGGAATTTGAGAATGTAACTTCAGTGGGAGCCCTGAGGCAACTTTTGAAACGCTGAATACATGTATCAACGACGGAATATCAATTGAGCTTGAAGGTATCTTGTTAACTTTGATTAACGTACCATTCAATGGCGATTTTTCAACGACACAGAGCCTTATATCCCACTTGAACCGCGCTGGAAGGCACTAATTGCCGCTAGACCATCAAAATCACGGTGAAAGTTATAACTGTGCATTATCTAAAACGATTAAGCAATTAACGGGATGATTTCGCGGGTCGCCCGCAACGAAACGCGGATTATTTCAGATATTCCCCCATCCACTCTGATGTCATGTTTTTCTGGCGAAAGTCAGTTGAGCATAAAAAAATGCAAATGCGCACGCGCTGAGCATCAGTCTCTCATAGTAAGAAGGCAGAGGGGGGTCAGATGTTTGCGGCCGATAGCCGACTTGCCCACTGCCCATCATTCAGGTGGGTCTGCAACCCAGAAATATTCCCACGTGGGGTTCATCTGGGCGTCTAACCCATCACCGCCTGTCCACTCGCGCAGCGGGAAAACTTCAGAAAAATTTAAAAAACGTCCTGTCACACGTTCACATCGGAGGGCAATAAGTGCCGGGTGCCCAGAAAGTCATCACCCTGCAATTATTGGTGTTAAGCGATGGAAAGATTGAAAAACCAGGCCTGCGCTGGAGGACCGAGTCTGCAAAGCTGCCCTCGATCCATAACTTGTTCGCAGCCCGCCCACCCACATTTATAAAGGCATTATTAATTAAAAGAATCCCAGTTGCACTCGCGCAGAATTGGTTTAGCGTTATGACGCTGCACTTAACAGCTATTTCCCCCGCTAATTACTTTTCCTTATCTTCAATCAGGGTGTTCCGATGACTCCCCATCCTTCGCTCGTCTCAAATTCACGAGAAAAAAATCAATGAAGTGGCCAATTCGATAACTCGAGGGTGTTCAGAAAGTGGAACGAAATGAAAAATTGACCATCAATTAATTCGTAAAAAAATCATCATTCAAGATGTCAACTGACGCTGGGTTTCATCGCGAAGCAGCTTGGATATACAGAATAAACTAAATATTGTTTCGATTAGTCAGAAGATAAACTATTTCAATCGTTTGTACTAAGATGAACGAATGACAATTACAACATGATCAGAGTACTTGGAAGACTATTTAAATAATGCTGCAATTATGACTAAGCTTGCATAGTTGCATATTATATTATAGTCTGCCCAAGATTTGAATGGACTGGGATAGGCAGTTTATATATTTTGCCTTTAAAGCAAAGAGAGATTCACGCCGATCCCCAACGGATAGAAAATGAGTTATGGGACAGGAAAGATTAATTGCAAACAAGCGCTTGCTTCCAGTTGTGCCATTTAAGATTAAATGCTAGACACCGTTTTTTTTTTAAGGCAAGAATTCTTAGGTTATGGATTGATCGCACCCACCACATACAGTGTAGTTATGGCCAGAACCCTGCGCAAATTTAACGATTTGTTGGAATTATAACTTTAGGGATATGTGTGAGTGTTATATTTTTCAACCTTCATTTTCCATTTTCCATTTTACTGTTTTGTTAAGTGGAATAAATATTTTATTATTATTATTATTAAATTCCCCAGTTTATTCTACATGTAGTTTTGGACTTGCATGTACATTGTACTTTATGCGAACCTGACAAGTATGCTACCCCTTATGAATAGCACTATTAACATACGAGCGCGTATTACGGGATAGTCAGGCTACAGGGGCAGCGCATTACGCAGGCCCACTATTGCCACCAGCCTGATTGCCATTATTACATTATACTGTACAGGTTCAGAAATTGCAAGTTGAGTACCCTGCTCAGTTTTCTAATACGTTACATCTACCTTCGAAGCCTTATACACAATAAAGCTATAAGAGCAATAAACGCTTGAAATTCGAATTGTTTTTCAAGTGCTTCCATCCGTTGAATGGCATCAGAATCAACCTAGCTGTGGTTTGGGATTTTTGGTTCAGTTCTCTCTGTATGTAAAACGAATTCTTCGGATTTTCGTTTCACCAGGCATGCACAACCCCGTGGGCGTTCCAAGCGCGTTCCTCCGCAAAATCGGCGCTCGTGTACCTGTACCGCACAGTACGGAGCTGGTTTGAAGTGTTCCCAGCTGGAGACGGTTTCTCGAAACCGCCGGCCTGCAGAAGAGCGGCGCTGCGTGGCGGTGGGGCTGTCGCCGTCATCCCCCGCGGCTCGGCCCGTATCAATCCGTAATTATCGAATTATCACTGTGTGAGCTTGCATAGCCCCTTCCCCGCATGCCTGTCAAAAAATCCGAGTTTTTGCGCGTTTCGCCTTACGTTGCGTAGAGTTAATTCAGACGATGATCTCGGCCAGAGAGCTCCGGGGTGAAATAATTATTAGCAAGGTGCAACGCCCCCCTGGGGGGTTAATGAAAACGACTGCCCGACGCCATCGCTGGAGATGGCCATGCAGATTCGCTGCCATGGATTTTGGCCACCTTCACTGCAACGGCGCTCGGCTCGATTCGAATCAACGCCTGCAATTACGGACTCTCCTTTGGGGGCTAACGAAGACTCGGATTGGGAAAGAAAAGTTCGGGAAATGATCCGGAGCAGAATCCGTTCAGAGGTAGGGCAAGTCTGGCAGCACAAACAAAACCAAGATGGCGCCAAAGAGACGCTTACATGTAGCTGCGTAACTCTTTGGCAGAGATCAGTGCCTCTAGTCTGTACAAACTTTCCTGAATTCATGAAAGTTTAGGCACACCTTTTGACCTGCTGGCAGATCAAAAACGGAGAAAAAAAGAATGAAAGGGAGAAAGCGAAGCGTACTCGATAGCATGACTTCACCTCCTTTAACACCACCAGACTCGAATCTTGATCAAAAGCATTGTTGATGCTAATTGTATTGATGACTAAAAGCCATTAATTCATTTTGGTAGCCACTGAAAAATCGAACTCAACAACATCCTTCATTTGGATCCAATTCCTCGAGAGCGTATTTTGTTTCACGTTGCAGCGTTATGGCCCGCAAATTGTCGACCGAAGTTGCCTGTACACTAAATAAGGGTAGGATGGTAATTAATTTGCGCGTTTGCCAGAACAAGATGGCTACCGTTGGACTGCCATTCTCCTTTTTCCAACTGCCTTTGTTCGCCGCTCTTATCCCCCTCCCAAAGCCATCAGCGCACTAGTTGTAGCATTTAAAGAGAGCTCGTTATCAGCCTTTTTTGCGTTGCATTTCACTCGCCATGTTCCTTTCAAGTTGCACCAACTGCTTCTTCCCCAACTTTTTTTGTGCGCCAGGGGTAATTATAAACTGATAAATCATGCAGGCCCGCTCGGAAATAGTTGAAAATTTTCGGCACAGAAAGGACCCGTGGCCTGCACCGGGCGGTGAAAGCGAGAGAGAGTGCAAAGGAGGAGCGTCATCCATCTTGAAAGGCCCCCGACTCCATGACAGTCCGCGATGCGATGTGGGGGAGGGAGGAAATGCACGCGAATTATGATGGATTGACATGTGCACGCAGAAATTGGGGGACAGGTCGAGTCTTTTCGCGGCATATTACAAACAATGGCAAATATATATTAGCTCATGTATCAAACTGCAGCGCGAAGCGAAACGCGGCCAACACGTGGCCGATGTCCATCATGGGACGGACGCATCCCAATAACAGTGTCTCGTTATACACAACACGTGTAATTATGCTAATCTCGGAGCCACGGTGGACTTTTAGCAACAAGAGCTAGCGTTTAAGTCAGATGCAATGTAATTTAGATGGGAAAATTTCGAAGCGGTTTAAAAAATGAGCATCTCATAGGTGAGTATCTTGAGTTTCAGGACCACCCGTTAGAACTAATGACAGAGACAATTTATCGTTCTAACAGTCATCACAGAGCATTTGACTATCCTGCACAGAGAACAATTTATTTTAATACTGGTCGTAACTGTCAACTTGCTATGTTATGGACAGTTCTTCATTTTGTTCAAATAGTTTGCAATGAGCTAGATTTGCTAGACTGAAATGTTACTACAGTAGTCATACAAAACAAAGCTAGCTGCGTGCAATTAACTTTGGTCTCAGCATTTAAAAAGTATCCCTTAATAGTGGACGAAAATACAAAATTCAACAAGTTGTCAATAACGTGGAAAATCAATAGGTTTTTAAACAACGCTCGCGCCACACGGGATGAACGATTGCCTTGAAAGGTAAGTCAGTGTCCGTCTGGTGTCTTTAACCTTGGCGTTGACAGGCCAATCCAGTTTGGGGCGTACGAAGATATTTTAAATTAGCCGATTTTCTGCAACCTGTGTTAGCAGACGAGCTTCATATTGCCAATATAGATTTCGCACATGTGACCACAAATATCCCTGCAGCAGCTACTCGTGGAAGTCATGCATGTCATTATAGCAACAGACAATCGGCTAGGCTACATTTAATGTCTCTGAATCAGTTGTAGCCTGTGAGCTGCTTGGAGCAAGTCTGACTACCATATGACCTTCCATGCAAACAATTCTTCCACCTTTCATGAACTACATGTTTATTGAGGGAATGGCTAATGTACTAATAGATTAAATGCGTCAAAACTGTTGCATATGCGTCACTCTGACGTGCAGGCTTGATTTTCATTTTGTTTGTTTGAGATTATTTTGTCATCCCTAATAGTGTAGTCTGCAATAAAACTGCCATCCGAAAAGCTAAAAACTTTGAAATTAGCCTTACTTGTCAAGTATTATTTTTCCCCCAATATATGACTAAAGCAAATGATTTTTCCTTTCAGGGTTTATCAGGCTGATGGTGTCATGCAAGTTGCAACTACACACCCTCACTTAACATCCTATGCTGATGAACGTCAGGTAGGATGTGGATGTTGCAACGACATTCGTCGTGTTTTTCGTATGAATCATGCAAACTATAACGTTTCGTAGCGCGATGTGGTATATACAACAGATCCAGATAGCCACATATCTAAAATATGCTTTTAATCTGTGAGTGCGTTCATCTAATTTACAATGATCAAGAAAGCATAAAGATGAGTGATCATGTTGTGAATGGTGCTACTTATTAAAATCGTAGACTATTTTCAGCTGCCCTTTTTTGCCGACACCGGCACTTTGTGGCGCTTTAAGACATTTCATGGCTCGCAGCAAGCATCGCAACGGAGCATGCGCCACCCATGGCAGATGATTTTCTCAAAAAAATTAATAAAAAGTGTTCAGATCATGTTATTATACACTGCAGTCGACATAATTATACCCTTACTGTTGGGTGAGTTGAGTTTAAGGGGCTGGCAGCTGACTCCTATATTACCCAAAAATAATAGTACATGAGACCAGAGACGCGCCTCGTGCGTCAGTCTGACCACTGCCCAGTACAGCGGCGGGTGCCCTGGCCCAGGCGACGGTAGCCGCTGCCAGGTGGCGCTGCTGAGGGCCAGTTCCCTCCAACGAATCCTCCTCGTAGGATCCCTCGCCGAACTCGTTTCCAAAATCAACAAAAAACGAGCCGAGGAAAACAAACACATTTGAAATTACTTTATGGTAATTAAGGACGTGCGGGGTGGATGCAACGAGGTGGACGCGCCACTCCAACAGAGAGTATTCGAGTGCAAGCCCGCGGCATCACCGGCTTTTGACTCCGACGACGAAGGATTTGCAATCTGTGTGTGGTGGCAAAAAGGTGGGGCAAGACGGAGCTAGACAAGGGTAGGGGAAGGGGGAATTTTGGGCGGCAGAGGCGCGCGCGCGAACGCACAAAGCGCGAAATGAATTTCATCCAAAAACCGACAGAATATATATCGGGTGATGACAGATTAGCAAAAGGGTTTGCTGCCTTCTCTCCCGTGAAATGCGGCAACCACCCTCTGACAAAGGGCAGAGATCATCCTACACTCCAACGAATTTTGGAGAACGGCTTTTCCTTTTTTGTTTGTTTTTTCCCCAAAACTATTTAATTCCAAAACATGGACGTCTTTTTAGAATAGGATTGCTGCCTGTCGTTCAATGCATTTCTCTGAGCGTAGTTAAAAACATTCGTAAAGCGTTTTCATGTTCAGAACGTCTAGGTTGTGAGCAGTTTTTTAAAAAAAAACCTGTTAGGTGTTTTCAGCAACGTTTTCTGTCAATACCAGCATTAAACTAGAAGGCATATAACACTAATTTCATTTCTAGCTTTCGAAAGTAAATCTAAAGAAAACTTCTTATGAATGCTTCGTTATGGAGTAACTCGGTCTACGATCTGTCTAAATCGTAAAATTAAGTAGCAGGTAGTAGTAGATTCCAGCATGATTTAATCGTACTGGAAGTCAGATCACTAACAAGTAAAGCTGCGTGTCCACTTGAGAGCTGAGACGGAAATTATAATCATGATCATGTCATTTTTAAAAGAAAGTGATGATAATTAACTTTGTTTTAGCTGTACAAATAGATACCTTATTTTCTGATACATTGGGCACCTGAGCGGTCACCATAGCCAGATTTCACTGTAATTCAAAAGATAGAAAAAAATACACGTCATCAGTTTGACGATCAATGGGAACGCCACATGTTTTATGCAACAAGCCCTGCTCTGACAAATTACAAATCACAGAAGTGGAAAAACTTTACAATTATTTGCTTTATGTATTATGCATCTTTAATACAAGGCCTACTTTATAGCTTTAATTACTAGCAATACATATTTACATGCACATAAGCTTCAAATTGAATATCGATTAATTTTTAGCGAGGTCTTGATAATGCAATGTAATAAAGTGGATACTAAGTCAAACCAAAGTGCAATGTATATTCCTGTAAACGACCTACCTTGGGGTGCTTTGAACACCGTTTGCATATTCAATTTCCAAACTGACTCCTATCTAACATGTGTCCAAAGAAGGGTCAACGGCAACGAGTTGGTATTAGATTACAGAATTCCCCCAATACATAGCTGATCCTTCAAAAAAACCTTTCCATCATGCATAAATCAGAGTATTAAATTTCTTTAAGCATAGCGATGTCTAAATACTAATCAAGATAAGATTAAATGCCAATTGAGTTCAATAGAGGCCGGGGACTCGGTTAGGCATTAAGTGTCATTTTTAAATGGAAAATCTTCAATGGACACGAGCAATTCCATTATGAGAAAGAACACCAATTCTGGAAACTGAGTTACCACAAGCTGCTGGTCACACCAAGCAAACAGGTATTGTTGAAAACATGTTTCACTTAACAGCTGATAAAAAGAATGCTCATCAAATTTCTACCTCAAAACATAGTTTTACAGGATTATATACTTAATAATTACATGTAAATAAAAAATGCAATAAAAAAGTGGATTCAGAAGTTAGGAAAGGTGAATACTTGGAAAACCCAGTTTAGTAAACATAATTATGCAAGTGGCATACCGTACAATATTCTAGAATACTATATTTACCACATAAAAAACAAGTTTTCGAATATGGTCTTGTGTACTCTGGGCTTTAGGCTAACCAGAGCTTATCAAAGAGTTTGTTCATGGTTCACAAATCTCTAACTGATCAAATTAATATTGAACCAAATTTAAGAAGCGTTATGTTCATACCAGTCAACAAGTACATTTATAGTGTTGACAATCACATTGTTTCTAGACTAGAAAACAGGTGATTTGGAGATCAAATCAAGATTAAGTACATATATTGCATGTATAGATTCTTCACATTCAGCTATGCATTAACACTATACAGTGCATGCACATGTACATTGGTCCCTTATGAAATAACCCGACCACTAGGTGGCGGGCATCTTACAGGCAGAAAGGGGTTGGCAACCCCATGGGGTGGGTGTCCTTTCGCTCGCCGGTGCATGAATGGTGACCACCAAGTGAGAAACAAACTGGCAAAGTGTGAATGAAAAGACAATTTTCTTTCATGTAGAAGATAAATGCTGACTCACTAGGCATCTATATTTCAACTACCGCAAACGCCTCCTAACGAGAATTCCCCTTCAACAACGTTCCGAAAGTAAACACTCATTGTTGGTTGTAATGAACATGAAGGCCATTCTTCGACGAAGGACAGTAATAGAACCAGTGCTAATTAATGAATAATTAGGGTACATTGAAGACGCTCTTAGCTCTGGGCATCTTAAAATGGTGGCGGTGTAATTAGCTAAGGATAACTATAGGAGAGCAGCGCATGCGTGAACAATAAGTAAATCTATGCAGTATGTGAAAATGATCTTAGCCTGATGGGTGGGGATAAACGTGTTGAACGTTCGCAGGATTACTTCAAGTGAAATCTCTTTGTTCGGAGCAGATCTGTACAACTTTTGCTTAAAACTTCCTGCATATGAGACCACTAAGGAAACCACTACCGATAAGGAAAAAAGACAAATGACAGTCTTAACAGGTGTTTAATATTTTTGAATATTTAATATATCAAAAAGTCTCAGTGCAGTAAATCTAATGATGATCAAAAACAGCATACGTTAATTGGCTTGATGTGGTTACATTCTACCTCAGAGCAACATAAAAACTTTAATAAACGTTTTACATATGCATTTGAATTCGCATTATTACTAAAATTGCTGGTTTGGCTAACCAGCGCCTTAAATTTGTTCAAAAAGCATTCAGAAATTGCCCTAAAAATTAAAGAAATTAGAGATTTATCATTAATAAGGCCTCATCTTGAATATTGTTGCCCTATTTGGAATCCTTACAGGGTGGGTCGAGTGAAGGAACGAAATGGTGCAGCGTAGAGTTGCTAGATTCGTCACCGGTAAATACCAGCGATATGAGAGCGTTTCCCAAATCATCAAGGGTCTCCAGTGGAAGACACTGCCATCAAAACGGGAGACAATGTGCCAGAGATTACTAATTAAGCTGAGAGAAATCTTTAAAAGAAAAAACGAAGTAGTAGAATCTTACATTGAAACCCACTTATAGAAATGCGAGCCCAATAAGATCCATAAGGTATTTTTCTTGCTTGTTATGAGACGTTGGAATTCTCTTCTAAAGGGTAGCCCTAAGCTAACAGAAATTCAATTTGACAATGATGATGGTGACCATCAATGTTAACAACAAATAATAATAATAATAAAGTTTATGGATTACACCACTATAAATGAAGGTTGCCAAACCATAAGATCTTAAGCGCCTGAATCCCCCTCCATCAATACGTTTTTTTTTCAGTTTAAAACATTGTAGGGGTAATGCATAGCAATTGGGACACCCCTAGGTCTTATGAAGTGAAAATTGACTTAGCCTTACTTAAAACGTACACTGCAAATTGAAACATCTTAATTTCAGATGCATTATCATCTTTTTTGCCTGTCCCCCAAATAAGATGAAATA
>JAQIXS010003715.1:0-17242 GCA_034700785.1 Rossiulus vilnensis | reverse complement strand
CATGGAAAACAATAAACCTTCTTCTCAAGGTAAATGCTTTCGTTTTCCATTTTACGCCGCATGAGTGGGGAGTCGGCCATCAATTCGACCACCCACCCCCACGGGCGGAGGCTGGCCAGCACCCCCGGCGGCCACAAGATTGTCCAGCCGCAACGTCACTGCGGCCAACTGAGCGACCAAGGCCGCCACCGTCTCTCGCAACACATCCGCAACGTGATCCGGCAGCGAGGGCGGCATCTCAGGTCGTGCCACCTCGTCGTCCTCGGAGTCCGCGGCGCCGCTTCCAGCGCCCTGGTCATCCCAGAACCGACGCTGCTCACGTTCCAGCGCCCAACGCTGGGTGTCACGAATGCGGGCTGATAGCGCATCCACCGCACCGCGAAGCACGGGGGACGCCCCGGCCAAAATGTCTCTGTCCACCAAGCGCGGCCCAGGAAGCAACGTCCTCGGCGAACGCATCCGCCGGAGGGGTCCACCAACGTCCGGCGGCACCCCCCGGCCTGCTGCCGCAGCAGCAGCCGCCTGCGTAAGAGGTCTCTCGCGCTCGTCCACCAGCGGATTCGGTTCCATCGCTGGTTACAATAGTCCACGTTCACACACACCGCTGTCCGCCCCGCGACAGGGCCCGGAAATCTCCGCGGTCTATCCGCAGAGGGCGGTACCCTGCACCTCCACCATGTCAGCGTTTTCTTAGGCGTCGGCGGCGGGAAAACAAGGACTCAGAGTCTAACGGAGGATGCAAAACGAATTTGTGTTTATTCGCGGTGACTTTCCGCGAATACAACCACGGTAATACCCGCAAATCCGCGGCACAGCACAACCGTAGCCGCAGATACAAGAACATAAGTCCCACTCAAACTCTTCGAAACTCAGTGCAGCCGGGGAGCAGCTGATCCTAGGACCAGCGCGCGTGGGCACGGCTCGAAAGCAAGACCCTGAGCAATCGGCGCTCCTGGCGCAGGTGACCTCGGTTGGCCGTCAGGGGGGACATTCCCCGGGCATGCCACACATTCCGGCGCCAACTGGGTCACCTTTACACTATATATCATTAACTATAAGAAATTTTGAGAAAATAACTCCAGATTCGTGCTCAAAATGCTGTAATCTTTCAAAAAATGGTGTTTAAATTGCAATAAAACAGTAGGTTTTAATTTATTGTACTTAAATACCTTTTAATGTCTAAATATTCTAATCTATAAAAAATTTTAAGAACATAAGCCCAGATTTGTGCTCTGGAGACTACAATCTTACGGAAAATGTTGTTTAAATTGCAACAAAACAGTAAGTTTAAATTTATCGCACTTTACTTCCTTTAAATGCCTATAACTTCTAAACTATAAGGAATTTAAAAAAAAGCTAAGATTCGTGCTCAGGAGATTACAATCTTTCGGAAAATGTTGTTAAAATTGCAACAAAACAATAAGATTAAATTTTTTGCGCTTTACTACCTATAAATGCCTATATCTTATATTCTTTGAAATGAGGAAATCTAAGCCAGTGGAACTTTGTCCGCAACGTTTTGAACTTTTATTTAGTTTATCATCAGGTGCTTAATAATAAACATAAATCAGGCATACAACAATTGTATAATTGTTATATAATAATAAGTTTAACTTTAAATATGCAACATAATTAATTTAACATTCTAAATAACATTTATTCTGCTAATATTATTACATCTAATTATTTTCAACATCCTTACTCAATAAATTATTGCACTTCCCTAATTTGCATCGTGGTAGTATTTTTAATGCTATTAAATTATAACTTTCTTCTTTATTTTCCTACCTACTTTTAGTTTAATTAAAGTAATTTATTATTCTTCTCTACCTCCAATCGTCCTCTTTATCTTCTTTTCTCCTTCTCATTTACATGCCTCCGGTTGGAGTCAAAACGTGTAAATCTGAAAAATCAACCTACTGTTTACAAGTGGTTTAACTTTATTGTTCCATCTATTCCGTCTAAATTTACATTTTCCATCTAATTCTTAATTCTATATTACCAAAGTATCCTCTACAGCATGTAGACAACATCAATTCAGTTAATTCCTATATCCTTACGTAGATTTTCTGTTTCCGTGTTAATCTAATCCTAGTTTTAAACATTCTGACATTTTTCGGCCATTTTCTTTGAGTAAGTATTTCCGAAACCGGCGCTCACTTCTATTTTGTAAAGTGTTCTTCGTCTGCTAGGCAGTACTTTTAAATTTTGATGTGGTCGTACTATGCTATTCTATTCCCGTAGTTTGTTTTTCCTAGCGTTTTCCCCTCTTACTGTTCCAGCGTTTCCAGAAATGCGGTTGTTTGGTATGTAGAATTTGTATTTACTGCTTGTATTTACCTTTTGTTTGATTTCTTTTCTAGGTTTCCGCTTTGTTTGAACTTATTGTGTATTGGTAAGTATTCCTTATCTGATTTTCTCTTAATATGTTTGCAGTCTTATCTGAAGTTATTGCCTAATTACGGTTGTTTGTTTATCCTTTTGCAAATTTCTAATTTTCATCCCTAATTTTGGTTTAAGTTTCCTGTCTGATTTAACTTTAATAATTTATTTTTGCTATTTTTATTGGGATCTATTTTTCGCTGCACGTTTTAGCTGTATCGTCGTTAGCTGTGTAGTGACCGTCCTTCCAGTTCTCTTGTTGTGTCTTAGGCCCTACGTATTGTGTCATCATCTAATCTTGTCAAGTTAAACCTGTGGTTGCATAGCTTGATTTGGATCTTGGGTGGGGTTGTGGCCCTTTGCTGCGTAGTGGTATCCTTTGTTTGATTTATCTGCTCATCATCATTTGCTCCTATTGTCCGATTTCCTGCATTTCCCCCTGAATTTTTTATATCTAATTTAATCAGAGACAGGAGTTACGCTATTGGTACCATTCCTCTCTCTTTTGCCAAATTTATGGCATTCTTATTAGAGAGAATGCAGAAGTTTTCCTTAATGCTATCAATTTCATAAATTCGGCAAAATAGATAAGAACGCTACCAAGAGCATACCTTCCGTCTCTAATTAAATTAGGAATGAAAAATCCAGGAGGAAATGCAGGAAATTGGTCTATGGGAACAAATGATGATGAGCAGAGAAATCAACCAAAGAATACAACTACGCAGCAAAGGGCTGCGCCCCCTACCTAGGATCCAGATTAAGCCATGCAACCACAGGTTTAACTGACAAGATTAGATGATGACACAATACGTATGGCCCAACACAACGAGAGAACTGGAAGGACGGTCACCACACAGCTAACGAAGATACAGCTAAAACGAGCAGCGAAAACTGGATCCCAAAAAAATAGCAAAAATGAATTATAAAAGTTAAATCAGATAGGGAAATAAAACCAAAATTAGGGATTAAAATTAGGGATTTGCAAAAGGATAAGCAAACAACCGTGTTGGATATCATTCTTTTTGGATTTATCTGAAGTTGCATGTGCTGGCCTTGGCTCTTTGGCTCATGGCAGAGCACATGCTTTGGATTTACCTGGCATGCACATGCAGCATTATAAAACGGATTCTTTTTGATTTTTAAACTGAATTCTGTAATTTTGTTCAGTATTGACTTTTGCTCTTATCAAATTTAATTAAACTATTCTACTGCTGCCGAATTCACTTGCAATTAATTAAGAGAAGTTCAAAGAATAAACAAAACGGTATTGCTAAAGTCTAGCAAGAGTTATTGACAACATTTTTGGTCCGTCGAGCCGGATCCTTCGGCTCTTTGAATATACAGTCCTGTTAGTAAAGTGAACTTCTACTTTGAATGAACTGAACTTTCCTAAGTGAACTGAACTATTAAGAGTTAAGTCATACTAAATCTGAAGAACCTACTGAACGACAAAGTGTTCGTATGAGTAAGCGAAGTAATAGAGGGAGGCCTCCACAAAGATTTGGCTTCGAGGATGCTACCCTCTGGACATCGTACAGTCAGTGCAACCAGTTCCATCGTACTAAGCCGCAATTCACAACGGAGTGCTTACAGACAAAAGTTATTTCAAGTCAAACTTAAACAGGCAGAAGCAGCTGTCAAACTCACACAGGCAGATGCAGCTGCCAAACTGAAACAGGCATAAGCAAAAGCAGCAGCAGCTGCCAAACGTGCAGAAACTGAATCAAGACTGGCTCTGGAAAGAGTAGAGAGTCAACGTGTTATCGATGAACTAAGATTTGAACTAGAATAGGAACAAATTAAAGAGAAATTTCGTTTAGAAGTTGTAACAGGCAGGAGCCGTGCTGTCAGCGACGTGAGTGAAACCCGGATCAAAAATTGGGTAGATCAACAGCGACTGATCAACAATTTTGAGGCACCGGAAACTTTGGCAGCACAAACTACAGGTACAGCGGTACCAGAAATGACTTTATTGCCTGCTCCTGCAACTGCCACCTCAGGAATGAATCCTGCTTCATTTGCTCTGGGTGCAACTGCACCCCCACTTGGAATTTCATCGATCCCAGATGCTGCATTACCACAGAACATTGCTCAACAGACTTTGCCACCTCCTACTACAAGAGCTACTGCACCCTTTACGAATTTGATAACTGCATCAAGCCTTGTACCTGCACCCGGATAAACCTACACAAAAAATACCAACAAGGCCAACTAATTGAGCCTGCTGCGGTTCAGTCTACAGTACTACCCTCAAGCCTACCTACTGCTACAGAGGTAAATCTGGAACGTGCAACAGAGAGATTTATTACAAGGCAAACTATTAACAAAGAATTACCAAATTTTAGTGGTAATGCAGAAGATTGGACCATCTTCATCAGTCAGTACCGCTCGTCGACAGAACTGTGGAGATTTTCACCAGAAGAAAATGCGGTGCGTTTACAGAAGTGCTTACAAGAAAAGCCAAAGACTGTGTCAAAATGCTTTTGATCCAACCTTAAAATGTGGAGATGGCAATAAAGACCCTGGAAAAAAGATTTGCCCGACCGCAATTTATCGTCGAGGATTTTATGGAAAAAGTCAATAACGCTCCTTCTCCCAGTGAAGACAATTACGAGTCTGTGATAAACTATGCAGTTTTGGTGCCCAACCTGGTAGCAACGATTAAATTCCTAAACTGTCTGGAGCATCTAGGGAACCCATCATTAGTAAGGGATTTAGAAGTTAAACAGCCACATTCGCTGAGGTACCGTTGGGCTCAATACCAAATTGCAAGATGCAGTGGAATCTCCCCAACAGTTAAGGACTTTGCCTTGTAAATGGATGATGAAGCAGAGATAGCTTGCATTAACCACCATTTAAAGACGACTGAAATGAAAAGAGAAAAACGAGAACATCGCAAGATGGAGAAGATCTATGTTAACATCACAGATGAAGTAAAGCGTACTGAGTGTGCCTACTGCAAAAAGGATGGTCACATATTTCTTGACTGCTACTTTTTTAAGAAGATTACTCTTGAAGCCCGACTACAGTGGGTAAAAGAAATCAGACGATGTTCTTTATGCCTGAGTATGAAACACCGGTCATCAGATTGCCAAAAAAAGATCAAGTGCCCGGTGAGAAGATGCCATTACAGACATCATCAGCTTATCCACACCGATGATATTGGAGTGACCAAGGAAGGATCACTGAAAGAAACTGAAAAGCACAAGGCTTTAAATGCAGAGGCTAGAGAATTATCTGAATTACTACATCCTAAAAGTCAAGCTGAAGTCATCTTGAGCATCCTTTCTGTGACCCTCAGCTATGAAGGAAAACAAATTGATACCTGTGCACTACTGGATGAAGGATCTACTGTGACACTAATTGATGATGAAGTTTTTAACCAAATTCAATTAAAAGGCCCTTGTGATCCTCTACGCATAAAGTGGACGAATTCAGCTGCTCAAGAAGACGCGACCTCACGACGAGTAAAAGTCCAAATTCGTATTGCCGAAGGCGGAAAAAGATTTCTACTGACAGATGTCCGCACAACCAAGAATTTAAACTTACCGGAGCAAGTAGTGAACCAAGATGAACTTCTGCAGAAATGGAGTCATCTGCCGAAGATCTCCTATTACAAAAGAGGCATGCGGCCAGCAATACTTATTGGACATGACAATGCTGCTCTAATGGTGGCCAGAGAAGTTAAAGAAGGATCATCGAACTCTCCAATCGCTACTCGCACTAAACTTGGTTGGGTGATTAGAAGCAATCTTTCAACAAAGGTTCAAGTGAATTCCCTGACCCTGCATTGCCATGTAGAAAAGTGTGTCGATCCATTGCACAAACTTATAAAGCGGTCCTTTACTACAGAGAGTTTTGGTGTCAGGATTACCGAGGATGCCCTGAGTTTTACATAAGAGCTAAGAGCCATCAAACTTTTTAAGAAGTGACCAGTCATTGTGGAGAGAGATAGAAAACAGGTCTTTTGTGTAAGCAGCCTGATTGTTCCCTTCCTGAGAGCAAAACTAATGTCATGAAACCGCTTCGAAGTATTAAAGCAAGATGGAGCAAGATGGAGCAAGACTTTGCAGAAAAGTATTGTGCACAAGTGCAAGGCTTTGTGGATAAAGGCTATGCAAGCAAACTTACACCTGAAGAAGCTGAACAGGAAAGACCACGCACCTGGTACTTGCCAAACTTTGCAGCAATTAATTCAAATAAACCTGGAAAGACACGACTGGTATTCTATGCTGCAGCAAAGTCCAGAAGCACAAGCCTGAATGATGCTTTGATGACTGGTCCAGACCTCCTAAACTCCCTGCTAGGCATTCTCTTCAAATTTCAAGAAGGAAGAGTGGCTTTTACTGGTGACATTAAAGAGATGTTCCTGCAAATCAAAATGAGGAAGAAAGATGCTGCCAGTCAAATATTTTTGTGGTGAGGCATGGATCGAGACCGTCCCCCTGATGTGTTAAAGATGGAAGTAGTGATGTTTGGATCTGCATCGTCCCCATACACCGCTCAGGAGACAAAGAACAAGAATGCCAGGAAATTTTACGAAAAATTTCCACAAGCTGTTCATGCCATTTTGGAAAGACACTACATGGCCGATTACTTGGAAAGTGCAGATACTACTGAAGAAGCTGTCAAACTCCTTTTGGATGTCAAGAAAGTTCATCGAGGTGGCGGATTTGAGATTGGCAAATGACTTAGCAATTCACCTTAAGTTTTAAAAGCCAATGTAAATGCCACTGAATTAAAAAATGAAACTAGCAAAGACTTAGGGCCACAAAGTGAGACTACCAAAAAGGTCTTAGGAATACAGTGGAACCTTCACTCGGACAATTTGTCTATCCCAACTAGCTTTAACCGAGTCAACAAAGATGTGCTGTCTGGAACAAGAATTCCAACAAAGAGGGAAGTTCTCAACGTTGTCATGTCGCTCTTCGACCTCCTTGGATTACTGGCCTGTTTTACTGTTAAAGCAAAGATTTTATTGCAAGACATCTGGCAAAGTGGAATTGGATGGGATGACGAAATGTCAAATAGAATTTACAAGACCTGGAAGGCTCCGCTGAAGGAATTGGCAACCATCAAAAATGTGGCAATTCCTCGATGCTACTCATTGAACATCCCAAGAGCCCAAGACATTCAACTACACATATTCTGCGATGATAGTAAAGAAGCTTTTGCAGTAGTGGCTTATTGATAAGTCCAAGCATCAACTGTGGATGTTAGTCTGATTATGGCCCGTACTAGAGTTGCTCCGCTGAAGCCTATGTCGATACCTCGCCTCGAGCTGCAAGGAGCAGTAATGGCTGCCCGTTTAGCGGAAACTGTGCGACAACAACATCGAATCAAACCAAGCAGCACACATTTTTGGACAGACTCACGGACAGTTCTATGTTGGATTCGCTCGGAAACAAGGACTTTTAAGCAATTTGTTGCTTACCGCATTGGAGAAATCTTAAAAACTACAGATGTCACCCAATGGCATTGGGTACCTACGAAAGAAAATGTAGCAGATGATGCCACTCGCAGTGGAAAAAATTGTGATTTCTTCAAGAGCAGTCGTTGGTGGAATGGACCACCTTTCTTAAAGGCTGAGAAGGAAAATTGGCCTGTGGAGATGGCCAACATGATCGAAGTAACTGAGGAACACATACAAACAGATGATGTGACAGCCTTGCTCCTGAGTACAACTATGGGCAATTTGACCTACCTTCCAAGCAAAGAAAGATTAGACTGGTTTCACCTGATTAGATCCACAGCCTGGATGCCAAGATTTATTAACAATTACAGTAGAAAGGTGAAGATGACATCCAAACTAACTACATTAGAGATGAATGCGGCTAAAAGAACGTGGATCAAACTTTGCCAGTCAGAATCCTTTGGAGAAGAATTGGTGCTGCTACGGAGGGGAGCCTAAATTCCAAAGAAAAGTCGACTGCCTTATCATGTTGACACCGATGTTGGATAAAGATGGTATTATGCGCATTTCAGGAAGACTTAAAAGATCCCCTGAATTGGATGAGGATTGCCAACATCCCATTATTCTTGACTTAAAGCATGAGTACACAAGGCGATTTCTGGAGCACTGGCATAAAAAGTCGAATCACATGGGTACAGAATTGATATTGAATGAAGTACGACAAAGATATTGGATCCTAGGAATAAGATCAGCACTTCGAAAAATATGGTACAACTGTCAGCACTGCAAAAACAAGAGAGCCCTTCCAACTACACCTGTGATGGCACCATTACCTGATTTCCGAGTCACTCGACAAGCACGGCCATTCACTTGGACAGGAATGGATTACTTTGGCCGATTGGAAGTCACCGTTGGTCGTCATCACCAAAAACGATATGGTGTCCTTTTTACCTGTCTATTGGTCCGAGCCGTTCATCTAGAAATTGCTGGATCGCTCTCTACTCATTTCACAATTATAGCCTTAAGAAGATTTATATGTTAAAGAGGACATCCCTGCGATATCTACTTGGAAAACAGAACCAATCTTAGAGGTGCTGACACAGAGCTAAAGAAAGCTTTATAAGAATTCTAGTTGTCCAAGATCAAGAGAGAAATGGCCATACGAGGGATCAATTGGCATTTCATTCCACCTTTTGCACCTCATATGGAAGGTTGCTGAGAAATACTGGTTCGCTCAATAAAGACCGCTTTAAAGGCCACACTTAAAGAAAGAGCACCTAAAGAAGAGATTTTGCAGACTATTAACAGAAGCAGAAAACTCTGTTAACACCCAAAGACTTGCCGACATGTTTTAGTGCTAATCAACCTCCTGGAAAGTTTGACAACAGTGACCTAAGTCTACGTAAAATATGGAAAATAACCCAAAGACTTGCCGACATGTTTTGGAGCCGTTGGATTAAGAAATACTTGCCTACCTTCGTCTGTGGCAACAAGTGGTTGACTAAAACTAACAACATTAAATTTGGAGACATTGGAATTCTAATTGACACAACCTTACCAAGGAACTGTTAGCCCAAACAAGAAGTCATCAACATTTACCCCGGCAAAGATGGACAAACTCGTGTGGTTGACTTTAGAACAGCAACAGGAACTTACCGCCGACCCACAACCAAGATAGCGATCTTTGATGCAAGGCATTAAGTTGAAAACACAGACAGTTTTCATCGGAGGCGAGGATGTTTAAAAGCATTGATTTAAGATTTGTTTAAGGTTGCATGTGCTGGCCCTGGCTCTTTAGCTCATAGCAGAGCACATGCTTTGCATTTGTCTGGCATGCACATGCAGCACTCTTAAACTGATTCTTTGTGTTGACTTTTTGCTTTGATCAAGTTCAGTTAAACTATTTGACTGCTGCGGATTTTACTGGGAATTAATTAAAAGAAGTTTAAAACGAAATTGCTAAAGTCTAGCAAGAGTTATTGACAACACTTAGAGTTTAGAATATATAAGCATTTAAAGGTGATAAAGTGCTAAGCACAAATCTAGGCTTATTTTCTTAAAAGTATTTATAGTTTAAGAGATATAGGCATTCGAAGGTAATAAAGTGCATAAAAATTTAACTTCACGTTTTTTCGTTATTTAAACAAAACTTTTGACAATTATTTTGTCTCTTAAGCACGTATTTGGGGTTATATTCTTAAAAATTCTTATAGTTTAAAAGATATAGGCATTTTAATGTGATCAAGTGCTGAGCACGAATCTGGGCTTTTTGAAATTCTTTATAGTTTAGAAGATATAGGCATTTTTAAGTGATAAAGTGCTGAGCACGAATCTGAGCTTATTTTTTTGAAATTCCTTATAGTTTAGGAGATATAGGCATTTAAACCGTTAAACTTCAGAGAAATTTTCTCTTGTTATCTTGTGGCAGGAGCATAGGCATTTAAAGGTGATAAAGTAAATAAAAATTAAACATTGTTTTTTTTGTGATTTGAACAACACTTTTTAAAAGATTAAATTCTCTTGATAACGAATCTGGAAATATTTTATTAAAATTTCTGATAGTTTAAAAGATATAAGCATTTCAAATTAATAAAGTGCTGAGAACAAATCTGATCTTATTTTCACAAATTTCTCATACTTAAAGAGATATGAGCATTTCAAGGTGATAAAGTGTATAAAAATTTAACTTAATGGTTTTTCGCTATTTGAACAACACTTTTTTCTCATGAGCACAAATCTGGGCTGATTTTCTTGAAATTTTTCATAGTTTAGGAGATATGGGCATTTAAAAATATTCAAGTACTGAGCACTAATCTAAGCTTATTTTCTTGAAATTTGTTATGGTTTAGGATATATAGGCATTTAAAGGTTATGAGGTGCTGAGCAGGAATCAGGTCATATTTTCTTGAAATTTTATATAGTTTTAGAGATATAGGCATTTAAATGTGAATAACATTTAAAAGTGCATAACAATTTAACATAATGTTTTTTAGCTATTTTTACAACACTGTTTGCAAGATAAGAGTCTCCTGAGCCCGAATCTAATCCTATTTAAAAATAATTACTTATATTTTAGAAGATATAGGCATTTAAAGGTGATGGAGTGCATAAAAAATTAATTTTATGTTTTTTCGCTATTTGAACAACACTTTTTAAAAAATTTAAGTCTCCGGTGCACGAAAACAAGCTTATTTTCTTAAAAATTTCTGAGAGTTTAGGATATATAGGCATTTTAAGGTGATAAAGTGCTGAGAACGAATCTGGGCTTATTTTTTGAAATTCCTTATAGTTTAGAAGATATAGGCTATTAGAACAACACTTTTTTAAAGATTTAAGTCTCTTTAGCACGAATCTGGGCATGTTTTATTAGAATTTCTTATAGTTTAGGAGATATTGGCATTTTTAATTGATAAAGTGCTGAGCACGAATCTAAACTTATTTTTTTTAAAATCCTTAGAGTTTAAAACATATAGGCATTTAAACCGTTAAACTTCAGAGTAATTTACTCTTGTCATCTTGTGGCAGGAGCATAGGCATTTAAAGGTGATAAAGTTAATAACAATTTAACATTGTTTTTTTGCTATTTAAACAACACTTTTTTAAAGATTAAAGTATCTTAAGAACGAATCTGGGAATATTTTATTGAAATTTTTTATAGTTTAGAAGATATAGGCATTTTAAAGTGATAAAGTGCTGAGCACGAATCTGATCTTATTTTTTCAAATTTCTTATAGTTTAATAGATATAAACATTCAAAGGTGATGAATGAATTTTCGAAAATGTAATTCTCGTCATCGTGTGGCCGGGAATAATGATTGAAGGCACCAGTAGATACACAGCCAGTAAAACCATTTAATTGCGACGTTTCGACATCTTACTTACGTCATCATCAGGCGTAACTATAACCATTACAAATTATACATCGTTACAGACAGATTAAGACGTAAATCATTTAAAGGAAATTATATTTCGTTATCAAAAATATCGCGAGGGACTGGGCTTTTATGAAACCCTCCGAATCCTTCCCGATCACAAGCCCGATCGTCATTCAGCACGTGACCGTTCCGTGTCTGGACCTCCGCCCCGACGAGGGCCAGGGCCTGACACCACAGCAAAGGGAGAGAGTCGACAACCTCATACGAGCGAACGCTGACATATTTCAACCGCCCTCCGAACCCGCCTGGGTAGAACCCCAGCGGATTGAGATCATACAGGGGACCTCCCCGAAAGCCAGCAAGCCAATGGCCAACTCCCCAAGGCGGAGGGCTCAAATGAAGGAAATCGTTGACCGTCTATTGGAAAAAGGGCATCTGAAACCCTGCGTATCCGAATGGGCCGCACCATCACTTCTGGTCAAGAAGCCACACTGAGGATATGCGGATAGTGACTGATTTCCGGGCACTTAACAAAGTAACGGTGCCGGACAACTATCCTCTACCCCGCATAGACCAGCTAGTTGCCTTGACCAAAGGATCCAAATTCATGTCATCCATTGACCTTACCAACTGCTACTGGCAGATACCGGTAGCGCCCGAATGTCAGAAATACCTCACGACCGTCACCCCATTCGGCACATTCTGCTACACGCAAATGCCCATGGGCGCAAGGAACTCCGCGGCACATTGCCAACGGGTGATTGATAAAATGGTCTCCGAAGCTGCAGGGGTGTCAGCAGAACCCTACCAGGACGACCTGATGCTCCGAGTGTCTCAGGGCCTTCGACACCCTTAAACTCAAACTAACCCAGGCACCGGTCCTCATACAGCCAGATTTCTCTCGAAGCTTTCACCTTTACACGGATGTCAGCAACCGGGCCGTTGGTGCATTCCTTGCCCAGGAATCTGACAACGGCCTGAAAGTCGTGGAGTATGCGTCCAAAACGCTCAACTCCGCGCAACAAAACTACTCTGCCACAGAGAGAATGTCTCGCCGTCATCTGGGCGGTCAAGAGATTCAAGGGATACCTCGAGGGCATGACGTTCGTGGTGCATACGGACCATAACCCCCTACGGGCCATTATTAAGAACAAGCAGCCCACTGGCAGGCTCGCCCACTGGATAATGGAAATCCAGCAGTACAACTTTGATGTCAACTACATACCTGGCAAGCTCAATGACCTGGCCGACTTGCTCTCCCGCCAAACGGGAAAGACCGAACCAATCGTGCTGATCCACCAGATCACACTGAACAATAAAGCACTCTTGCCTGAAACAGTAAGGCAGCCACAGCTCCAAGACCCCTCGTGCGCCCGTTTCATCACGGCGTTAGAACAAGACACCACGCTCCGGTGTACTGAATACAATGCAGCCACCAACAGGGGCTACCACATGGTAGGAGGAGTGCTGTACCGGCACCTATCCACCATGCTGGACGAACAACAACGGTTGATCATCCCTCGCCCGTTACGAAATGGAATCCTCAGAGATAACCACTACGCACCCGAGGCGGGACACCCGGGCATCTTGGCCACAATGGCCCAAATTACGGACAAATACTATTGGCCTAGCTTGCGCCGTGACATCCGATCGTTTATCACGAGCTGCCCCACGTGCCAAAAGTATAAACCAGCATGCCAAGCAGACACCACTGGTATCGCCTCACCTAAAATACCCGCCCGATTTGAAACCTTAAACGTGGACATTGTGGGCCCAATGCCCACCACGAAACTGGGGAACAACTACATCTTATCCGTGTCGGACACCACGTCTGCATTCGTAGAGCTCTTCCCGCTCAGCGATTCCAAGGCAGAAACGATCGGCCGAATCCTCATTGATGAGGTGTGTCTCCGCTATGGCACACCCAAGGTGGTAAGGTGTGACAACGGTCCTCAATTCACCTCTGCCATCCTGCAGCAAACGGCCACGGCAATAGGTTTCAAACTATTCCATATTGCTCGATACCACCCTCAGGCGAACCCCGTGGAAAGACGCCATCGGGACCTTAAGTCCAAGCTAGCCATTGCGGTCAACCACAAACACCATGAGTGGGACAAACACCTATCGGCTACCCGATGGGTCCTCAATACGGACACAAGCCAAGTCACAGGATATTCTCCCTTCCTGGTGACATTTGCCAGGATACCCCGATCGCCTCAAGACAACTCGTTCGCATTCGCACAAACACGCAGCGACCCGATCTTCCGGAGAAACGACTTCGGCGAATTCCTGTCGGAGGTGTCCGCTCTAATCACGTCCACGATGGACCTCTTGGAAGAAGCACAAGATGCCAGGCGTAAGGCAAATCGACCACTCTAACAGTCCAAAAGATTCGAAGCTGGTGAGAAAGTGTTGCTAAAAACACACCCAAAAAGTTTGGCGGCTAAGGGCACGTCCAGTAAGCTGGCGCCAACAAGAGAAGGCCCCTACGAAGTCCGGTCCATCGACTCACCCACAGTGGCCGAGATCTGGGACACCACCAGGATGGTATCCATGGGACAATACCACCTTTCAGACCTGTCCGCCTTCCACGACCAACCGGCCCCAATCCCTGAAAACAACGTCCTCCCTGCACCGGCAAAGGGTCTTAAGAGAAAACATCATATCCTCGACTCAGAAACCACTACTAGCGCACCAGCGCTTCCATCCGTCGACACAACACCCCATGGAGATCCCGATACGACCAGGGAGGTGGTGCACACAAGAGGCGGAAGGGAAGTACGTCGCTCGATCCGTTTTCAAATGCTGTCAGTCGAGGACTTCAGCAGTCTGTACACACAAATCATAAACCAATTCGGCATCGGCACCGTCGAAGCCTTTTTCGAAGTGACCGCACCATACGCATCCCAGCAAGGGTTAGCCACCCCGAGGGAAGCATTCGCAGCCAGACGCTACGTGACAGCAGCGCACTTCCTGGAACTTAACGAACTGAACACGCAGTTCCCTAACAGATGCAACGCCGATTGCACTCTATTTTACTAAGTAGTAAGGGCCGCACACATTGTCCAGGTACGCCAATGGCGATCAGAAGTCATAAAAGCCTATCCCGACGTGTCACAACCCGAGTTTTACAACAACCTCGAATCTTAAACTGATGAAGAATTGCTTGCCGAGTATGTCGGATTTAAATCATGGAAATCCCCTTCGTGCAGAGACACCCCCCCACTCGAACCCCGGAAACCAATACAATTTTGTGACTAGTGCCTGAGGGCGGGATTAGTCCCATACACCACGTGGGTTTTTCCCACATTCTCAAAGGAACCGACATTTGCACTTTGGCCCCTCTCGGATCCGAAAACTAATTAGAGACGCCCTCGCACGCCACCACCCCAATGCATCCTGGGACACTAAAGGGTATAAATAGCAGCCCAAAAACGGACGCACTCACTCCATCTCACGACACCAATATGAGCGGACAGCATCAGCAACCCGAGCCACTAGCACCGCCAACTCGGCACGTAACCGTGGCCGAAATCCTGTGGCAGATATCAGCCCACCTTCGCAGGGTGGACAGCGACGACAATCGGTCCAGTAGCCGTGAGGCCCTGGACCTTTCACCAGCGAGCGGTCGTGAGACCCTGGCTGACCAGCAGCCCGTCGGCCGTGAGGCCCATAGGCATCGGCAACCAAGTAGCCGTGAGGCTCCCGACCAGCATCAGACGTTCGGCCGCAAAACTAACGTCCTCCAGAACACAGGCAGCCGTGAGGCCCCTGCTCATCATCAGGCGTTCGGCCGTGAGGCCCCCGCCCCACAACAGACAAGCCGTCAGGAAGCCCCTGACCGACCGCAAGCCATCGGCCGAGAGGCCCCACCACCACGACGTGCAGGCTATCGGGAGACTCCCGACCCTCACCACGCGCCCGACGGCGAGGCCCACTCCAGCCAGGCAGAATTCTTCCAGGCAGCCCCTGGCCAGCAACCAGTCGCCGAGCATGAGGACATCACACCTCGGCAACACGTGCATCAGGGCACAGCGCACCTCCAGACACCCGATCGGGCACTCATGTACACCCGACTCTCCCTAGCCCTGGCCAGAATCAACCGATCAGCCAACCCCATCCTGGAGTGCATCGCAGAACTCGCCGCATCCGAGGCAGATGCCCACAGCTCTCTCAGCACACCCAGACAACAAACGCTGAGCAGCACCGACGGGACTTGCCACGACCCTGTTGATCTGGAAAGCATCTGACTCCTCCGACAGGCAGAGATAGCGCTCGAGGACCTCCCCGACTGGCAGAGAGGCCACATCGTAAGAGAGGAACCGCCATTCCGATCGCCGGAGCCTTTACATCATGCGCCATCCGACTCCGACGAAGCAGAAGGACCAGCATCACGACCAGGGGTACGAGACTGTTCCGTGCGCCTAAACCGCTCCAGCGCCAACACACTCAGCAGAGACGTCGTCACCAACCCAGAAGCCGACCCATCACCCGCGGCCGACCGAGCGCCCCCAGACCTGCAACTCCACGCAGACTCGGACGATGAGTTCTCGATGGAGACACGACTAAAGACAACCCAGCATACAGTCGCCACGACGCCACCACAGGGTCAATGCCAAGCCAGACAGCCGATTCCACACCGGCAACATCGACCACGACGTCGACCACACTCATCATCCCAAAGGAAAATCCCGGACCCCCTGCTCTCACTGCCCACCAAGCGATCGGGCGTGAAGCGGCAGGTAGCGCCATCATCACGACACCAGCAGCTGCCGCTAAACCAGAGGCGAAACCCAAGAATTCCACAGGGAAGAAGACCCCGAAGCGAGGCACGAAGACCGCAGTCATCCCTCCCATGTCGCCACCGCCAGGGAAACGCCTGAAAACCGGGAAGAAAGCACCTGACAACGCACGATCCAACGTGCAACCACAAGCCAGCACCAGCCTGGGCACACCGCGCCAGGCCACCACCCCGCCCAGGGAAGGGGCATGCTGCGTCACGGCAGGCACATCCGACTCGCGGGTGGCCCCTAACTCGAAAGGGAAGTGTTGGACCTACATGGAACCAAGAACAAAACAATCCATCGTCTGGCATCAGTACGAAAGGGCCGCATCGCCAGCTACACTAGCCGACCAAGAAGCCCTTCAGAAGTACAACGAGAAAGTCACCCGACGCCTCAAGACTGACCCGACTACCACGTACGTGCATCCAGTTGAGGTAGACAGGGATTACTAGCTATGGCGAATCCTGCGTGAACTACCTACGCCCCTGGAAGGCAAAGAGGTTTGCTACTACTGCACCAGCAAGGGACACCGGCTCGACGTGTGCCTCACACACTGGGACGGCGCTTACCCGATCCCACCATCAAGACGTCTCAGCAAGACTAAGAACCCATCCTGCATAATCTCGGATCTAACGATGTGGACTCTCTACATCATGGACTTCCGAATCAAGGAACAGCAGAGAGCAGCGGCCGAGGAAGCGGGTCGATCTCGCTAGGAAATGCGTCCGATCGACGGCATTTGGGGGGTTGTGAGTCGAGCCCACTCCCACGACCAACACAAAGGGCAA
>JAQIXS010003714.1:0-17245 GCA_034700785.1 Rossiulus vilnensis | reverse complement strand
ATCACAAATTGAGATCAACAACAAAATAATGAATATATTGGGCAATTAAAGTCGGGTGGTCAATGCGACAAATTGCGAGAACACGCCGGCAAAAACACCCACATGTGCCGCTAAAAACACGAAAACATGTGAAAACACCGATTTTGGCTGCATACTAATGTAGAAATAGCATCCGATTTTGATTCCAAGTTACGAGTTACGGAGGGTTTTCCAAATTAGGAGGACCTTTTGTTCTTCCAAAGGCACCAAATTAGCGAAAGGTTGCCCAAAACATATTCCACTTTACGAGTTAGCGAAATTTGCGAGTTATGGAGTTCCATTTTACGGAGAGTTGACTGTAAATTTTTTTGATGGACAAAACATGAAAGAAGATAAAAGTGGATATTTGTATATTTTCTAGCAATTAATTGATCAAAGAATATTGAAACGTTCAGAATAAAAAGTCATTCAGTCATTTAAGTGATTGAATTTATAAAAAAGTACTTATAGTTAATTTAGTGAGAAATATCTGTAATTAGTAAAAGTTTACCACTGATTGGAATGCTGATTATTGATATCAAGATATCAGCAGTAGCACCTTTATTGTGACGTTCGCAATAGATAACACATTTTATGATGGAAATTGACCTAAATGTTGAACTCGTTGGTTCAACATAGTTATTAATAATTTTGAATTAATGTTTTGACTAAATGCTCAATTTTGTTGCACAAATCCTAAGAATACTGCTTCTGAAGTTGATGGTAATCCCATGGAATTTCCCACTACGAATCTATATGAATTACAAGACAGGGTATTTGCTGAATCTTGGTCAATTCCATACAAGAAAGATGAGTCGTTGGGAAAATGTCTTATAGCTGCTGCAAGATTGGCTGAAGAAGGTAAATCCCAGTCTATTGTAATTGAATCTTTTTGATCATTATCAGAGTTTGACACAATATGTAAACAATGTTGATGATTAAGGTTAAATATCATTATTTAGGGCTTTGTGATGCTGATGAAAACTGCAAAAAGTTCATTGAACGATGCATGCCAGAAGCTTTTAAAAAGGTTAGTTTACATTAATAGCTAATTAAAACTAAATGAATGGTAAATAAAATTCATTGTCTCATGTTGTTTATAATTTCTATTAAATAGCTTTTGACTTCAGTTGCTGTTCGTCGTTGGTGTTCTGAAATACAAGAGGGTATTTTTAATATGTCTGATCTATTATTAGATCTAGTAATTGCTCGATTAAAACACAATCCTGTTCCCGAATACATGCTATGCAACGTTTTGAAGATGGTGTGTACGACTTCATGTGTTATCTGTAAATTTAGTAAATTTTAAACAGTTGATATAATGGATATTTTAATAAAATGTTAGGTTTTTGATCCTGAAACGGAATGGAGCATGAAAAATAAAAGCCGCAAATCCTCAGGGTCCTGGGAAAGCAATTTTACAAGTGGAGAACCATATGCTTGCAGTCCAACAGGCACTTTAAAGGTGGGCTTTCAGTTTTTCCACTAAATACGTGCACTGTAATTACCAACCATACACTGCACTGCAGGGTGTGGCAGTTATTTAATTAAATATTTATTTTTATTAGGAACCTTATGGTTGGTTGGTGGATTTAATAAATAGGGTTAGTATATTCAATTACAACGTTTTCATTTATCACAGTTTTTTTACTCAGTGTGTAACACGCAGTCTTTAAACAGTTTGCGCACAAAGGAGGATTTGAGTTAATAAAGAATAAGTTTGAAAATCTTGAGATGCAAGCCAGTGTAAGAGGGTGTATTTTCTTGTTTTGTGCTTTAGTTTGGTGGCAGGAGTGTTAGTTATTTGATAGGCATATTTTATTTTCAGGCTATGGCGGCCCTTTTGTTGCCTTTGGGAGTTTGTGCCGAATTCTTAAACACCACCAAGGTGTGTCCCTTTCTGTTGCCTTGCATAGATAAAGCAATTGTCCATGTTAAAGCAATAAAGGACGAAGACCTAAAAATGAAGCGAATCGGCAGCGTTTCTGATCTTCTCCATGCTGTGAAGCTTCTGTCCTCGCAGCTGTGGCCGAGTGATGTGGAGTCGATTGACACTTTACTTTTGGAAGTTATTTTAAGGATGCTTAAGACACCTCATTTTAATGCAAGAATGAATGGCCTGAAAGAGGTATGAATTTATGGTGGATTTTACTATGGTCGGTGTCAAACAAGAGTATCCAGAGCCTTAACCAATCAGAAATATTCGGCTTATAGATCGTGCCTTCTCTCACAAAAAAGTCACGCCTAATCGGCGCCAGTGCCCATTGACGGGAAATTAATCATGGGACAGAAATTATTAACTGCATAACAGGCTCCCTTTCTGTTGGTCCATTTGAATTTCCAAAATACTCTTGATTGAACACAACCATAGATATCAGATAATGTAATTGAAAATTAAAACGCGTTTTAATTAGCTTAATCCATTACTTTGGTGATTAATGATGGCTGTATACGCCATTTGTGCAATTTGATGTCTGGCGGAACCCTGCATTGGCCATTTCAGAGACCATTTCATTAATGACTTATGTAAATGACCTGAGTCTGGGTTCATTCATGCATATTTTATCGTTTAGGTTGATAGACTAATTGACAATGCTAATGGCAAGCATCTTCGCACTGTGCTTGATGCAGACAGAATTCAGGATTGGCTGGCAGAAAATAAAGTGTTGTCCATCGTTTTGGAGGGGAACATTGACCATGTCCAATACACAGATCGAATAAAACTAATTGTTGAGTTTTTGGGACCAAGATTATCTCAGGATGAGCTGACAAAAATTTGGAAAATGCAGGTAATTATGCTGTTATGTTGTCAAGTGCAACCCAGTTTTGCTGCAATGATGCTGGTTTTTTTGGGGGGTAATGTGGCTGATAAAATGGTTGGCAAATCTGATAAAGAACTTTATTCTATTAACACGTTTTCTGAGTGATTGTGGCACTTTTGACCAAGATGTGAGTGATTTTTAATGTTCCATTTTGAAAATTGTTTGTTAAAGTGGTTATCATATTAATGATAAAATGGCTTATTTAAGCCGTTAATGCGATAACCATTCTAACAGACAATTTTCAAAATTGAGTATTACAAAAGTTAATTAACATAACACATATGATTTACATGCAGCAATTACATTTAGTAAGAAATTTGCAATCAGTGACCGATGTGTGTAATCGGCATTATGCAAATTAATCGCATCTGAACAATCCAAATAGCAATAGTATCAAAGGAATTTCAATTGCTACAAATCTAAAAAGTGATATGTATTGCTTTCGTCATTTTTCAGGAAGGCCAGAACAATCAAGTCGTAGATAATATATATTCACTTATTGCTGCTGCCTCTGCAAAGTTAAACACATCACAGTTTGATCATTTGTTCAGCCTGATACAAAAGGTACACCACGATAAATCCCTATATTAAAATTAAGGTTCTGTATCTATTCCTTATCATGCTGTGTATTTGTATACTTTTTTGTTGGTAGAGCTGGGGTGAAGAAAATGAACGGACTCATGGGCAATTGCTGAGCCTTATTGGAAAAATTGGCAGAGAGGCATGGCCAGGAAAAACATCCACCAAAGTATGTTAGAAAAGTACCCTTAATTAAACTTATGTCAATAGAAATTAATGGTACCATCTACAGCTAGTTAACTACTACTAAATGCTACTGAGTTTGACAAACCGATATAATCGTTGAAATATAATCTATTCAGGTTCTGGACCTTCTTTGGGATTTGGCTCATTTGCCCTCACTCCCCACTCACTTAGTCGAGCAAGCACTAGAGGAGCATACCACAATTTTAAATGATGCAACGTTCAAAGATCAGGTCAAAAAAAACTACTTCATTAAGTGCATTGAGGAAATCAAGAAAGTACGTTTTTAGTTTGTTTTCCCTGTGGCCATGTTGAAGTATTTCTAACGAAATTTAGTTCTTAATGGTCCTGTGTCAAACAGGGTAGTTGCGTTCTTCCAGCACTGAAGCAGCTGTTCAATATAACTAGGAGTATTGTTAAAAACAACGTAAATAAGCAAGATAAAGCGACGCTGAGTGATTTGAATAAAGCCCATGAGATCGTTAAATTAACAACCACAAGCCTGGTCAGGTGTTACAAAATGTCTCAAACTGCAGCTGGCGAAAATAAATTAACAGCATCGACTGTAGTCGATGGTCGGTATACACATGCTGAGGTAGGCATTTCATATCGTTTTAAGCTTTTATGCATAATTGGGTAAAAAAAAACTATTTTGAGAGTTGATTTTTTTAAACTGAGGGAATTGCCTTTCAGCCAAATAAGCATTTATCCAGGACCAAAAACGTTCAATATTTGTTCTTTACTATTTCATAGTATGTCAATACACACCTGAGCTTCCTGCAGTTTGTCTTACAAGAAGGAGACTCCTATTTGCCATGGAATCGCTGCAAAGACATCTGGGATATATTAGTCGTGAATGTGGACGCTTGCGAATTTGATAGAGAGGTAAGACTACATCTTGTCCTCGAACTGTTTTGCTGTTTTGCTGACCCATGCTTCTTCAGGTATGCTGCGAATGGTTTAGTCAAGGACTGAGAGATCTGGAAACGGATACCCAATTGCAACTATTTCAACAGAAGTTGTTGAAATTAGACCCTGTCCAGATGAGCAGCAAAATGTTTCATTGCTTCAACACGTACTTTGAAAGTGTCAACATAAACGATCACAGGCTTCGACGGGCAGTAAGCTCAGTGGTAAAATTTGTTCATGCAAAATATAATCGTATTTGTGGTTGCTTAAGGATATCGAAAATACCAGCTCGAATTGTTTCACGTAGGTTGTGGAGAAACTAGACTTGATCGGGGCAGACTATTTTTGGCAGGTCGCCTTGTGCACGCCAGATGAGGGCATTGCGAACATTGCAATTGATAACATATTGGATCTTTCTTATTTGAATTTGGCTCCGAGATTGAAAAAGGTGGTTAAAGTTATCCAGTTTAAATTGAATTGATTGCTCGTTTTCACTCTTTAATTCCAAATGAAATCTGCATTTCATAGGATCAAGTGTATTTGCATCGGAAGTTTATCAACGATTGCTATAAACGACTGGAGGCCGCTAAGATGACGGTCTGCGGCACTGCTCTCATAACTGCCGTATCGAGTGCAACGAAAACATTGACAGCCCTGGCAATGTCTGAAATGGCTTCCATCCCCTTGCCGTCCAAGTTGGTTGCCTTTCATTATTTTTTACAAAGAAATGTTTCTGCTATTTCACTCGCAAATAATTTAATCGCTAGGAGTGATGTAACGTAAGTGAGTTTATAGCAGTTAATAATGGCGTTTGTTTTAGGCCGACAACCCTGCAAAACATCAGACGTCTTCTTCAGGTGGCCGAACGATACATATCCACGGTGGAGGAGTTGCATCCAGTTCCACGGTCCATTCTTCCCCATGGTGCTTCCTTTTTAGGCTACCCGCTTCACTTGCGAGTCACTTGCAGTGTTACCAAACACGAGTTCTCCCTCATGGAACACAGCAATGCAACCCTGGGATCGGTCAGACAGAAAATTGCTCAACAGCTCAAACAGAATGCAGATGGCATCCAAATCATGTGCAATGATAGAATTGTAAGTGATACCCCTTCATTTATGATTGCATTTGAGTAGTTTAGTATGAAATTTTCAAGAGCATGCAATAATTACCTTGTTATGATGCTCAATAAGCAGGAATTGAGTTTAAAATAAGTTTACAAAAAGTTAATATTGGTGATTGGTGGCGCCACCTACATGGCTCTTGCAGTTTTTGAGACTGAAATGAAGTGTTGACTTTAAATAGTAGTTTTAATGTCAAAAATGCAAATACTATAATTGGAAAGATTATGCCATGCAAAGAAGGAGACAAAAGTTATTATGAAGAAATGAGATTTAGAATTTATAATGCCGTTTGTGAAAATGTGCTGCCACATGGTAATCCTCGCCCGAATGGAGTAGGTATATATAGTTAGTGAGGGCCTGTAACTTACAAGGATTTGGTGGTAATGCTTGCTTCAGGGATCACACACGGAGTACCTGGTTACTCGAAACCCTTGGGAAGGTCTGAGACAAGAACCATTATGATGTTCAAGCAGGACATTCTAGTAAACGTAGGGGCGGTAAACAAGAAACTGGCCCAGTCAGTTTGGTTGGCACAGGATCCCCGTTTGGGGTGAAGCTTATGAACTGTACTTTGGTTGGAAAAAATCCGCGGTTGGCTAAAAGAGTTCGATTTGCAAGGTGGTGACCGATTGCACCATAACTCAATTCAGACTACTCTACCACCAAATCCGTTAATTTTTTCATTTTTTTTGCGCCGTTTTCAAAGTGAAAAAAATTAGACTGGCGACAATGGAATGTCTGATGCAATTATGTGTAGGAAACAACGTTCATGTCTCATCAATTTCATCGTTTGAATAAATTCAGTAAATTAGATGATGTGGCTCCTTTCAGGCTGTCATTGTTTTCTGACATGGATGACAAATTTTTCATAATTAAAAAAAAATATTTTAATTTGATTTCTTTAAAAATACCTGTCGAGTTTTTGACTGGTCCTTGCAAAATCTTCAAATCGAGGATAAATAAATGAAAATCAAATCTGCATTATTATTAAATTAAGAATGAACCAAAAGCACGCCCACAATTACAAAAATTACTCGGTACTTTTTTGCATGAAATGGTTATTATAATTGGAAATTTTCCTCTCAACGTAGAATTGATCGTCCACAAGGGTTTCAGCTTTGGTTTATAATTTCAAAATGTCCCGTTTATTAATAATTTTTAAAAAAAGAAATGTAAAAAAAGCTTTACACGATCGACTTAAACGGGGCTTCCCTGTCTAGCAAACGTGTATTGCGGGCTGCACGATTTCTTTTTACCTTCTCCAAATTTCTTATTTTTTCTATTATAAATAAGCGGGATTTTTCAATTTTGAAATTATAAACCAAAGCTAAAACCACGGTGGTCGACCAATTCTACATAGTGGAAATTAAATTTATAAATTATTTGCATGATGGCATGCTTTTGGCATACGATGGGCGTGTTATAACATTTTGAAACCATTGGACTGATTTTTGTTGACCTTAGTAGAAAACTAAGGTTTTTAAATGTTCTTTCAATGCAATTTTATTTCCAACTTCACAGTTGCTATCCAACAAAGATCAGAAATTGCTATGCCAAGTGGATATTGATGATGAGCAACAACTATTGGTGAAGCCATCCGGCGGTTCATCGACGACACTTAGTACATCATCCCATGGAAGTGCACAAGCGAGAGAGGTGTGTACCTTTAAAAGAAATTAAGGTCTTTATGTGTGAATCCGTTAATATTTTGTCTTTTGTATTTCAGGTTAGAGATTCCTTGTGCCTGAGTGAGGTAAGTTTTTATGGGTATTGGCTTTCATAAGTCATTGTGAGCTCAGTGGGTTCTTAAATAAGTGTCATTTGTTTTAAGCCAGAAGCTGGTCCTTCTGGTGCTTCTATTTCAGCTTCATCTAGTGCAACACCTGTTAGTCTTTCTCGTCAGTCATATCATATGGAGCAGGTTTGTTCTTCGTTTAATAATGTGAAACAAAGAGAAAATACTTGCAATCTTATAACTATGCCTCATTTAGGAAAAAATGCTACCAGGTGTAGTTATGGCGATGGGTGGTCAAGTGTTTGAATTGCTTTACCAAATATCGGAATTAGACGATCCTAGGTAGTTCACTTCATAAATGCACGAGTCAGTCGTTTTCAGCAAATGACTTTTTCGTGAATTATACTTTGGCTTTTCAGAATAATTGCTAAGGTCCGCAGCCTTTTGCATCTAATCCCAACTGATCCATCAATTCAAGATTCGCTGGACGCGCTGAATGATAAGGTAAAAGTGGACTGCAATATTTCTTCGTGTAATTGGCATATTCAGAATTTTACTTAAATTTTTTATTTCACTTCAATAAATACAGGAGTCAACTCGCATTAGGCTTGGTTCAGCATCGGTGGACAACAGCCCTGCCGCCAGTCCAAAAACTAGTCCTAAAAAAATGAATCTAGGAAAAGAAAAGGAATCGTCTAGAGAATGTTTAAAAAATCTATTTGATCCATCTGTCCCTGGAATGGCTCCTTTCAGAGTTTTGTATAATTTGGAGGTACCATTTATTTACTAATTTCTTCTTTATTTTGAAAGATATGTGATAAACTGCTTTACTGTGTTGACATCTTGAAATGGATTTAACTAGGTTTTAAGCGGTCGATTATTGCCTACTACAAATGATGGAGGGACCATCCAAAGTGCCAAATCCTTTCGTGAAGAGTTCCTAAATGCCGGAGGCCTTGACTTGGTCATTAAAATACTGCAAAAGGATGCCATGCTGCCAGATACTGATTACGATATCCGGCAGTGCTGCTATTTCATTGCCCTTCAATTGGCTCGGTAATTTTAACCAGTAACAAATTTAAATACCTAATATATGCCCATGAACTTACCATTTGCTTCTTTAACAGCTTCCTACTGTGTGGACAGACCATTGGCAGTTTAGAGCTGTCCTTATCAGATTCTTCGAAGTTTTCATCAAAGTTTAGGAAGTCATTATCTGATTCTGGAGTGCCTTCTGGGGACACCCTTGGCAATATTTCTTCAGCAGCATCTCGTGCTATTCAGGTAATTTCCAATGTTTGTTTTACATTTGTTACATTTATGTATGATTCTACGTTATTTTGGGTTATGTACTTTTAATTTACTATCAATACAAAATAGATAGATTCATTAGAAAGTAATTAAATTTTGCGGTGAATGCTTTGACTATGCTTACTCAAATTCATGAGACTAATATAGGATTTGTGTTTTTTTTTAGACGATGGGTGTTTTAGATTTTACCGACACAGTTTCCTGTTTTCTTCGTGTGGCATGGGCTGCTGCAGTGGGCAAACTACACTTAGTTAGCACTGTGCAGCCTATCAAGGAATCTGGCATGTTTTCTGGCTCTGTGGCTGGTAGGAGTAGGCAAAGCAGCACAGGAAGTAATACCAGCACGGGCAGCGAAGGCGAACAAGGGGTACAAGCTAATGTCTGTTCAAATCAAAAGTTCATTAGTAGTAAAGATTTTCTAATTGCAAAAGAAGCCCTTGAATTCCTAGTCACTTGCCTGCAGCTTCGTAGCAAACTTTTAGGTATATATGTGAGAATCGTATTTAATCTGGACTTTTATAAAATCACATGATTATAATCCTGGTGTGCATTTTTCAGGCACTTTCTACAAAATAAATTGTGTCGGAGATTTTATTATTGATATGTTATTGGGGTCGCCAAGCGTGGACGTCAGAACTAGCGCATGTAAGCAGTTCTGCCAACTCGGACAAATTAAAATCGTAGAGGATCCCGCAACCATTTCTCCTAGACACTTCCTCCTACAGGTTCTCTTGAAAGCACCTTTACCTCTTTGGGTACCAACGACTAATACCCGAGGAGCTAGTCAGAGGTACTTTTAATTATTTTTAATCCTAGTATCATTTGGAATAATTTAAATGGCAAATAAACTACCCAACATGTAACTGCTTGAAAAATGAAATATTTTCTTCAAGTGCTATGTTATGTTAAGAAGGGATCTGTTTGGAAAGCTGAATGAGTTTTGTATTATTTATTTCTTTAGATTATTGAGTCAATGCACCCAGTACTTTGAATTGCTTTGTTATCTGCTGCAAAATCTGCCTGGTAAGTCTACATCTATTCTCAATCCGTTGGAATAGTAAGAATTGTTTATCCTTTGCATGATCACAATTATTTTGAGACTAAACCTTATGCTACACTGTATGTCTGTTGTTTGTTTCATCGTTTCTAGCAACTGAGCAAGCAAATCTGCACGTCGATCCGACACAAATGTTAGAAGATGAGATTGCTTGGCTAACTAATTTCACACCATCAGAATCTTCATTCAAGCAGGACACCGATAACGCTATTTTGGCTGGCCATCTACGCCTGATGCGGACCCTTTTTACCTGTGAAGGCGTCAATAAAGCTTCGATTGGCAGGCGCCTCATTCCCCATCTTTTAAACACGTTTCTTTTCCCTGCATCCAGACTTATAGTGGAGGGATATCAGTCTTCAAGAAAGTTTGATCGGGATTTTAATGCCGTACCCAAGTTAGTAGCTGCGTTATACTTATCTGCTGAACCAAAACCTCTGAAATGGCCAGGCGGTTAACAACAGCTGAAAAATGTGCTAGAAATTTGAATCTGAACTTTCATTGCAATATCTATTTTTGATGTTAGGTGCCTAGGAATGCCTTTTAGAATCGCTGCATACGAGCTGCTTGTTGAACTGTCTACTGGTAGCGCTGACAATGCCAAATTGATCATACGGCTGCTACTTGGAGTGCATCACAAGTGTGACCCCTCACTAGCGAAAGAATTCGAGGTAACTATGTGGAAAACGCAAACTCAGTATTGAGGATTTGTTTGCAAACAATGCAGCTTATGGATAACAGCCATATTTTTGAAGTTACAATAGTCTGTTTTAAATTAAATAACCCATTCATCCTCATTAATGGAGAGAATTAATTGAGAGGAAATTTAATTAGTTTGTCAAAATAAAGGAATTGGTAATATTCTTAATATGCATATGTAAATTTTCAATCTTTTGACTTCCAAAGTACCCTTATTTTCTTATAAAAAGTATTTTTTTTAGTAATAAGCGTAGTCGTTGTTGCAATAGCAAAACTAATTTGTGGAACATTTGCTTTTGAATTCAAGTATGAACCTGCTGTCGAGGGTCGGGCTGTGTGTGGTTATGTCGGTCTAAAAAATGCTGGTGCCACGTGCTACATCAATTCGGTGATCCAACAGTTATTTATGATACCAGGACTTTGGGAAGCTATATTGGCAGTGGATGAAGAATGTTCGGATGATGAGTAAGTTGCCATCACACGTGTTAAGCAGGTGTAGTTTTTCTCAATTGTTTGTTCGCTTAACTGAAATTATGCCTGTCCCGCAGTGTGTTCAGTCAGTTTCAAATGGTGTTGGGGCATTTATTGGAAAGCAAGCTTCAGTACTACGTGCCCAGCAAGTTTTGGAAATGTTTCAAGTTATGGGGACAACCAGTCAATGTCCGTGAGCAACAGGATGCCTTCGAGTTCTTCACCCATCTTGTTGATCAAGTAGATGAAGTCATTAAGAAATATGATCGGGAGCCAGTCTTCAAGGGGATTTTCGAAGGCCTGTTTTCAGATCAAAAAATTTGTCAAGATTGCCCACATAGGTAGGAAAATTAGCCTTTGGGGATCTCGCTACGAAACTCCACTCTCAATTCATCCATGTGAATTATGTTTAGATATGAAAGAGAGGAGGCGTTTATGGCGTTGAATCTCACGGTGAAGAGCCACGATTTGCTCGATTCTTTGGATCAGTTTGTGAAAGGCGAACTTTTGGAAGGGGATAATGCATATTTCTGTGAAAAATGTGGAGTCAAGGTAAATTAGCAGTTAGATGGAAGGAAATGTCCTTCTATTAATGGATATTTCTCAATTCTAGAGAAACACAATCAAAAGAACGTGTATAAAGCATTTGCCAGGGGTCTTGGTGATTCAGCTTAAGAGATTCGGCTATGACTGGGAGGCAAATAGAGCATTGAAGTTCGACGATCATTTTAAGGTCAGCTCTCTAATTTTCAGACATTAAAATGGTTTATTCCATTTGGAAAACGTTTCTGACGTTTGAAATAATGTCTTGATGTTGAAATTTTAAAGTTTCCATGGATATTGGACATGGGCCCTTACACTGAAGCTGGTATACAAGCCAAGGAAAAGCAGCAGGAATCGAAGCATAATGAAACTGTTGTTGGGGATGGAACGCTTACGAGCTCTACGCTCAGCTCCTTGTCCAATATTAATACGTCGTTAACTCCTACTCAGGCCAACTATGAACTAGTCGGGATTGTGGTCCACAGTGGTCAGGCTAGTGCTGGCCACTTCTATTCTTACATAAAAGAAAGAAGGTTCTTAAAATTTATATTTTTTCTTCTGTTATTCCTACCGAAGAACTTTGAACAATGATTATTCGGTGTGATTTTAGAGGTACATCCTTGACCAATTCCAACAAAAGCAAATGGTTCAAGTTTAACGACACTACCGTGGAAGAATTCGATATGAACGATACTTCTTTAGAAGCAGAATGTTTTGGTGGAACGTACAAGGCCAAATCCTATGATTCATGTAAGATTAAACTTTTTTATTTATGTTATTTTTGTTAAGGATAATGACCTTGAAAATAACTGGTTACTGACGTTTTTGTAATTTTCTTTGTAGCAAATTCCTATCCAGAGACCCGACATCGCTACTGGAATGGCTACATGCTTTTTTATGAACGTGTGGATGATACAACAAAAACGCCTCGCACTCCTAAACGTGCTTTAGGTCGGAAGTCGTTCAGAAGACCTGATAGGGATAGCGGGCCCATTAGTACAAGCACTCCTCGTAAACTGTCATCCGGCATGGGTTGTGGAGGCAGCAGCACATTTGGCATGGCAGTTGGCGATTCAGATGGATTATCACAGCTGACTGCTCTTGTCCATCACGGTGAAAAACAGGGTTTGTTTACAGAAAAGATCCCACCTAGAATTCTTCGAGCTATCCAGGAAGATAACCTGAGGTTTTTCCGCAATAGAGATATTTATAGCGAGGAATACTACAGTTTTGTTCATCAGTTGGTTACCTGCAACGTGGTGCGTTGTAATTTTAATTATCTCCATTTATAAAATTTCTTGAAGTGGTGTAAATGTTTCGCAGACAAGTGACAAGCACTGGTTAGCGTAGTATGCTAACCAGTGCTTGTCACTTGTCTTCATAACATATCAGGACATATTCTTATATCTTACTTCGTTTGTTCAGGATCAAGTGAAATCTTTGGAGTTTGCTGAAATGTCAGTCGTCGCATTGGAACTGGCAGCAAACTTTCTTTTTAATACCTACCTCAGAACCAGAAGGCGACAGAAGTGAGAAACTTAGCTGCAACTGGAAAGGAGGTTTTTCAGTTCAAAAATGCATGAAATTATTATTATTTATTTCAGAGAAGTTATTAATCAGTGGGTAGACAGTATAGAGCTATTGATGAATGGCTGCAAAGCAGCAACATTATGGCTTATTGATTATTTAGCCAGTGAAGTAGGACTCAGTTATATCAAGTAGGTTGGTTTTGCAGTGGAATTCACGGTACCTATTATAGGCGTGGGATAAAGTTTCTTTGTTTCAATAGGCCATTTTTGCTCGAATGCCCTGTTCGAGAGGTACGAATCGCTTTTGCCAAGATAATTGAAAGAACCGTGCAAAATTTCTTTCATCACGGGGGTGATGTGGTGAGTGCCTTGATTTTATGTTCAGCAATTCCTGCTGTCTTTCATTTCTCAAAATAAAAATATGTTTGACTTGCATTCTTTTTCAGACGTACAAATCCCTCGATAACTTGATTGAGTATCTCTTAGAACTCTTGGATAAGGACTTGCCCGACAACTGTCGCACATGCACTCAGTACTTTTGGCTAATTAGCATGTATGCACAAATGGTAAGAACGATTAGTGTGAAGTAGTTACATTTTGATTTTGCGATGGCCACCGCTGCAAACTGGCCACTAGTATTTTTAGATTCTTATCTCTAGCTGCTGTTATTCGTGTAATGTGTTTTATTTATGTGCACATTTATTTAATCTAAATTTCAATTATATCAACATTTTTACATTTAGGGTGGACACGCTTGTTCCCATCTATTTATGAGAAAGGCTTTTTCTCGCATCCTAACTTTTCTAGTGGGTGCAGCAGCTGTGAATGAAGATAGTGAAGTATGTACTACACATCAATAACAAGCTAGAAATGGATTTACTTCTCATAGTAATTGCACATTGTACTTTTTAAGTACCCCTTACCAAGACGATGGGGATCATCTCAGGCAAGGGAGTTCAGTGCTGTCCATTGCACTTTAGCAGTACTTGTTATAAGCTGCGACCTTCGACCCTTCCGGACGCAAGGTATCGAAGACTATCCTGACCTCCTATCACGAATTCCTTTTCATGCTAATATTTCTCCACCTGCTGAAGTGCAAGCTGTTATTAGTGGAACTGTTTTGATGACGTACTTGCGAGAAGTAGGTTTTTGAACTTGAAGGTGAAAGTATTTCTTTACTTTCAATTGCTATTTTATTCAAGATGTGTTTTTATACTAATTCCATTAGGTGGTCACTGCCTTTAGAGAGGTTAATGCTCCAATGACAGTAGTAGTGGATATGTTAGTGCAGTGCAGTTTTTGTAATCAAAATTTCAGCGATTATCTTCTGAATCAGATTATGGTAATTATTGATTAATATTGCCGTATGCTGAGTTTTTGCATGCTCATCAAATAATGAATTTTTTCTTCCAGCTTCAGGTTTCCTCAGTTTCATGTAATGAACTGAAGCACTTATTTGACCTTCTATTGAAGATATTGGTATTTTATTCATTTATAATCACCTCTGGCGCATTACTCCTTCCTTTTGCACCTTTTACTTGGAGTAATAAATTATGTTATTTTAGATGATTGAAGATCCTTTGCATCTGGAAAGGTTGCGTCATGCCATTGATGGCTTTTCTAATTCCAAAACCGGAATGCAGTTTGATGGAATGTTAGGTAAGATTTAAACTTTCATAAAAGGAAAGATTGTCAGTCTATTCCAGATAAGCAAAATGTTCATGTTATGCTGTGAACTAATCTATAAGAAATGTTGATTTGAGTTACCTCATTTTTCAGCCATAATTAGAAACAATCATGCAGTCGATAGTCGGCGTTCGTATCAGTGCATTAAATTTTTGGTGCACTTGGCCAATAGGTATGTCTAGACCTAACATGCCATAGTTTTATTCAAGCTGACATCCACTGCTTATCACTGATCCGGTTTTTTATTGAAGATCGGCTACTGCTAAGGATTTTTTGATGCAGACTCCTACCAAGTGGCAGTGGGCAGTCAATTGGTTGAAAAAGAAAATGACAGAACATAGTTATTGGGGATCTCAGTCAACAACACTTTCCAACGAAGATCCCAATGCAAAAAGTTTTCAAAGAACAGTCAGTGCTCAAGTAGGTTTCACAAGAATTTTATATTCAAAGAAAAAGTTATGTTTTGGCACTATCTTATTGCTTGGTAAACCTAAATTAAATAAATCGTCACAAATGGTGCAGGAGGTTTATGACGAATACAGCACATTTAATTTATTGTGAAAGAAATTAGCAATCTTTACTTTCTCTATGCTAGGACACTCTTGCCGAAGCAACAGCTTTGCTGACAGAGTTAGATTACCCGGATTTAGAAATGGATACCGATGGCTTTGAAGTCGATGAGCAGGATGAGGACGAGCGAGAAAAGACTCCTAATCCACTCCAAAGATCGCCAACACCACAACTGCACTTCCCTTAGTTTGCTGGTGAGCCAATGCTTGCAAATTTTTTTATCTGAAGACGAATGGTTTTGAAAGGAAGACAGAATAGTAATATTTTAGCATACAAGCTAACTGTTCAACAAGTTGGTCATCTTTTTTGACGGTACCTACATTTTGATATATTGTATTGAAGTAAATCTTTGCGCGTACGTCCTTGATCATGACAAGTGACCGCAGCTCATACCAGTGGAATGGTTGTTTTTTTAAATGCATGAAAGCGTGCAATATTGGACAATCAAATAATTTTCTATGCTTATTATAATTGTTGTTGTTATTCATAAAACTACGTTAACCAGCACCAAATTCATACAATGGATCCATTTCCATTGTCAGTTTTTAAGATTTTTGCCCCATTCATCATTTGCTTTGGTTTGTACCAATAGCCATCATAAAGCACTTATGTTGTTGGCGTGAATGAGCGTTTTATGTCAGTTTGGGTTGCCCTTCTCTTTATCCTTACTTACAACATGGATAACGTCTGCGATGATTTTTCAGGGATTTTTTCTCTAAAAATGGATCAGTTGATAATGCCTGTAAGAATTCAGCTAATCCCTGCTTCCATTTTCTCTTTTCTAACTTGTACTTACATTTCTTTTCAACAAAACCACTTTGTCACTGTTTCTTTTTGATCTGCAGATTTATTTTAAATATACTACAATAGTTTTAAATTTTTTCGCCTGTTTATTATGACCATTGAATGGTTGTTTTGATCATCCTGGATGAACTATTTCCCATCATGCCCGTGGAATTCTTTTTCACGCCGTTCTCGGTCGCCATGGCAGGTCTTTGTTTAGCTGTGTTGGAGGTGTTTTCAAAAATGACTTTTAAACCTACATGCAAATATTAATGTGAAAGAAACATTTGGTAAAATTTGCTAATGGGTAGCGGATTCAAGCTGTGGATGGATGGCTGCCTTGTTTATTCGAAAACGTGAGTTGCAATTCGAATTGACCTTGATGATTTTTGTCTTTCTAAATGTTGAGAAACTTGTAAATATTATTCCCTAGCAATTAATGATACGACCAGCCCTACTTATTATAAACGGTTGATGCGTCTTTAATGTAAACGTTTTTCCATCAATATCTGAAGGAAAATCCATTCTTTGCTCGGGATAGGCGTAGGTACATGCTATAATGGTAAACAGTTGTTTTAATTTTTTTTTGGAGTTTGATTAAGGCTGCGACATTTTCAGTCATGACTAAAAATATGTTCGTGACAATGCGACATTTTGACTTTCACAACTAAAAGAGTCGTGACATAATGGTACTGACGGTAAACATCACTCTTTGATGTCATGTGGAAACGATGAATTACCTGCGTGGTGTATAATTTTGAAATTAGCGGCTTTGCGGTAACATTATTTTTATGAAACTCCCTTATTTTGGCTAATGATATGAATGTGCCACACTGCGGGTATTCGATGCAGTATGCTATTTTATCGTTGCTCAGCAAGGGCAAAGGGGGGCGCCAATTGTCTTCCTGTTTTGACCATTCCATCATTTACCTGCTTCAGCGAAGTTTCAGTCGGTCAGGTAAGTTCGAATATCAGGTGTGTGTATGAAGACTATACAACAAACTCAGTTATCCCATTTATAAGAAAGAGATCTGTCTTGATGATTTAGACGTTTAATGTGTTTGCCTGTGTCCTCGTAAAATATGGCCTCAGGGATTTATCGACCTCAGGAAGTATCCTTATTTTTTGTATTTTGTACGTAAATGGTTCATGTGGTTGGTTTCCAGCTTTCGCAATGAGGCTAGAAATTCCTTAATGTTTCATTTAGTACGGTGAGACTGAAATGTCGA